>JACM01061843.1:0-10951 GCA_000787095.1 Periophthalmodon schlosseri | reverse complement strand
TTAGACCTCCAGACCCCGCCCCTCCTCATACCTTTTTGCCTGAAAGAAAGTCATCGCTTGTAGGTAAATATTTGTTCTTCACAGCTGAAAAAGGTAGAAGAAAACCATATACACATGAAGTTTAGAAAACAAAACTGATCTGATGTGGGATTATCATACAAACCTTGTGCCCCTGCAGGCTCTGGATCAGTGTTCTCTGAGTCTCTGTTGATGAGGTAAAGCACCAGGATGCTCTCCAGAAGACTGAGGAGCATCAACGAGAAGATCCCAATGCAGTACACCGCTGTAAGGAGAACAAAGGAGGGTAAATGAGACTGCCCATAGAAGAAGTGGACTAAGCGAGTGTGACGTCACCCATAGTGTTTGGCTCCAGTCAAATGTAGCTCATTGAGGCTAACAGTTATAGAGGCAAGTTTGGAGCCAAGTTCCATATTTGGAATTCTGATCGCGAGTATCATAGCAACCAAAGAGCCAATCTGGAGCGAGGCTGTTGAAGGTAACGCCCTGTTCTGCACCGCTGGTTTAGCAGGAAGCGGGTGCTTAGCAATGCAGTAAATCAAACCTGTTGCTAATGCTAGCGGGAGCAACCTTGGGGAAAAAAGGCACGTGATTGGTCTGTTATTAATGTTGTTATCTTGATTTAGGGACAAAATGGCTAAATAAACCCCGGGATCATGTAGAGTGGGTTAATACGAACATTTTAAGACCAAAATGACGAGCCTGACAGCAGCAGTTACAGAGAGAAGGGTGACAGTTTTTCAATAGAAAGTGAATTGGAGCCAGAGTCATTGGAGCCGGAATCGTGACCATGCTCACTTTCTATTTGGAATGCGGCGGCTAGTCTGCCGTACATCTCCATCTCAAAGCCACTAACCACTCTTTTGAAGATAGTGAGGTACAGATCTTAACCAGAGAAATGAAATGGTTTGAGAGGGGAATTAAAGAAGCTATTTTTTGTTAGAAAAGACAATCCTTGCTTGAAAAGGAATGGGGGCCGTAGACATCATCTATCTCCCATTTATAACTCCATCCTCAGACCCAAAGCAAACAAAGGAAACAAAGAGAACAATAGAGCTAGCCAGTATTCCCATTAAGTGTGAATGATTATGCTAAGTATGACTGGCACAGTGCACACTTAGTGTAGCTCATAGACCTAATCTACAAACAGAAACTGTAAACAATAGCTGTTTACAGTATCAGTGTAGTTAACTCCTCCCTTCAGACAGATATAAGGCAGTGTCCACCAGTAATCTGACCAGAACTGAAGAAACGGCTTGGATGAGCAGCGAAACGTCTTCACTCCTACAACTTTTTGTCCAGTTGACAGATTTAACTTTGTCTTTTACTATGGATCAATCCTGGATGACTGAGGGATTACACAGACACAGACAGCAATGCTGTCAATCAAACCCGTTGCTAATGGTAGCGGGAGCAACCTTTGGGAAAGAATGCAGCTGATTTGTCTGTTATAAATGTTCATATCTTGAATTATGGACACAATAGTGAAATAAAAAAGGATCAAGTAGAGTGTCTTAATACGAACATTTAAGACCAAAATGCCGAGTCTGACAGCAGCAGTTACAACGAGAGGGGCGACGTTTTTTCAGTGTAAAGTGAATTGGAGCCAAAGTTGACTGAGCTAAAACGTGACCACGCTCACTTCCTATTTGGAACGCAGTGGCTAGCAGGTTAGCTATGTCCATTTATATATACAGTCTGTGGTTCTGACTGAGACAAGAATATGACAGCGTTATAGGGACACGGGTGTTACCGATGAGGGGGATTCGGTTGGAGGAGGAGGGCAGGATTTCGTTCAGTAGCAGCTGCATCACAGTCACAGCGAGTAGGACAGTGATCTTAAACCCCAACTTCTCTCCCCCTGTGTCCGACATGAGGAACGACGCAAAGTCCAGGAGCAGGAAAAACAGGACCGGGAGGATGAAGTTCACTATGTACAGCACAGAGCGACGCCGCATGTTTATCTGAGGAGAGAGAGAGGAGAGAGGGAGGAGGGAGCAGGAAAGAGGGAGAGAGAGGAGGAGGGAGGGGAAAAGGGGAGAGCAGGGAGGCAGAGGAGGGAGGGGGAGATGAGGGGGGAGAGAGGAGGGGGAGGGGGAAAGAGGGATAGAGGAGAGGAGGGACAGGGAGAGAGAGAGGGAGAGGGACAGGGAGAGAGAGAGAGAGAGAGGGAGAGGGATAATCAGTGCGCATAGACAGAGGAGAGAGAGGGACAGGGAGAAGGAGAGAGGGGGAGAGAGAGAGAGAGAGCGGTAATCTGCGTATAGATGGAGGGGAGAGGGGGCGAGAGAGAGAAAGAGAGATGAAAAAGGTGAAAGAGGGGAGAGAGAGAGAAAAAGGAGGGAGGGGAAGAGCGAGAGAGAAAGATGAGGGAGGGGGAGAAGGGGAGAGAGAAACGGGAGAATAAGGGAGGGAGGGGGAGAGAGAGGGAAAGGGAGAGAGATAGAGAAGAGAAGGAGGATGGGGAGGGGAAAAAGAAAAAAGAAAGGGAGGAAGGAGAGAACAGGTACATTAACGTTTGAGGAAAGACTAAAATCTGAACTTTAAACTAATCCAAGAATCCCATGCATTTCAGAACACAAGGAGGGCATCTGACACACAGGGAGGGCATCTGACACACAGACATTTCAGAAAATGTTTGTAGAGGTCTAAACTACAGGGTTAGCAGCTTTTACACAGAATAATTACATTGGATCATGATTCAAGACTCAGTTCTATACTGGTTGTGGTTATGATACTACTGTAGCCACAGCTGCCCTGGTGTAGACTGACGGAAGCGAACCTGCCAATCTGCGCTATCAGCCCCTTCCACCACCAACTCTCACGGGCCATGTGGGTCAAGTATCTTGCCAAAGGACACAATGACAGTTTGCACTACTGCTGCCTCACTGTGTCACCTATTCCCTATACTATTCCCAGCGATCTCCCGCCCAAGCAAACCGCTGGGAATACCGGGAATCAGACGAGATCAGCTACATAACAGCAACCTCCAGTTTTTGAAGAATAAAGCAGACCAATGTGAGAGCAGACACCACAGATCGATCAGCCATAACTTTATAACCACAAACACTGTTCAGGGAGGAGTGAGAGGCACCATACTGACCATAAACATCTGATCAGAGACAGAGAAAACAGACGTCTGGACGGTTTGGAAACTGGACTGAAAACAAGGACAAGAATCAAAACGATAATATATGAGGGAGCTTAAAGAGGGAGATTAAAAAGGGGGTATGGGGTGTTAAAAAGGGGGTATATTAAAGAGGGGGTATTTCACTTCTATGGGGTATTAAAGAGAGGGTATTTTCAAAAAATCGATTTTGCACAATAGCCCCTCTTCCCAGACTCATTTTCCAAATCATTTCCGGGACTTATGACTCAACCACCAATGACACACTCACACACCACATTCATACAATCACACAAGGCAGTGTGGGTTAAGTGTCTTGCCTAAGGACACAACAGCAGTACGCACTAGTGGCACCTGACATTCAAATCCCAGTACTAAACAGGCCCAGCCCTGCTTAGCTTCTTAAATCAGACCTATTCTGCAAAATCGACTTTTCAGAGCTTTTAACCACATTGTAGTTGTTTCTTTCTCATTTACCATCTGAAGTTGAATCATTAATCACTTATTTTCAAGGCGCAATTTGAACAACTTATCCCCGTTTTCACCGCTACCGGTACACGCCACTGCTCTCTACTTACTTCATTGTCTTTCTTTGTTTGTGTTTTGGTCGTTTTGGTCAGTTGGAGCATCCTTTGTCTCACCACACACTTTAATTATGTGGTTCAAATTGTTCTCGTCTCTCTCAGATGAACCATAAAACCAACAAGTAAAATGTCAACAAGCATGTAAGAGGCACGGCCACAGTTGAACCACAAAGCCTTTGGTTGATGGGCGTTAAACTGACCGTGTAAATGATGACGTCCTGGTTCCTCTCAAAGCTGGGCACTGTGTCGTTGGAGACGCTCATGTTGATGAAGAGCCACTCAAACTGAGTCTTCATCCGGTCACGAGTCCAAGCCGAGACCTTCTCTGAGTCCAACACCGCGGCGATGTTCAGCTCCTCCTCTGAGAGACAAGAGATCGGGTGAGCTCTGGTTTAGACTAAGGTTAGACCAGGGTTAGCCCAAAATTAGACCAGGGTTAGACCAGGTTTAGTCCTGGTTTAGTCTGAACTAAGCCTGGCTTAGTTCAGTCTTACCTGTCCAATCAGAACCACAGACTTTGACAAAACTTTACAAAGATGAGTGGTTCTGGAACCATGTCCTGTCTCTTCAAACAGGATGTAGAAGGGACTGTCTGCTCAGTCCTGGTTTAGTCCTGATTCAGTCCTGGTTTAGTCCCGGTTCAGTCCTGGTTCAGTTCCTGGTTAAGTCCTAGTTCAGCTCTGGTTTAGTCCTGATTTAGTCCTGGTTTAGTCCTGGTCTAGTCCTGGTTCAGTCCTGGTTCAGTCCTAGCTCAGTCCTGGTTCAGTCCTGGTTCAGTCCTAGCTCAGTCCTGGTTCAGTCCTGGTTCAGTCCTAGCTCAGTCCTGGTTCAGTCCTGGTTCAGTCCTGGCTCAGTCCTGGTTCAGTCCTGGCTCAGTCCTGGTTCAGTCCTGGCTCAGTCCTGGTTCAGTCCTGGCTCAGTCCTGGTTCAGTCCTGGCTCAGTCCTGGTTCAGTCCTGGCTCAGTCCTGGTTCAGTCCTGGCTCAGTCCTGGTTCAGTCCTGGCTCAGTCCTAGCTCAGTCCTGGTTCAGTCCTGGTTCAGTCCTAGCTCAGTCCTGGTTCAGTCCTGGTTCAGTCCTGGTTCAGTCCTGGTTCAGTCCTGGTTCAGTCCTGGTTCAGTCCTGGTTCAGTCCTGGTTCAGTCCTGGCTCAGTCCTAGGTCAGTCCTGGTTCAGTCCTGGTTCAGTCCTGGCTCAGTCCTAGGTCAGTCCTGGCTCTGTCTTGGTTTAGTCCTGGTTTAGTCTCACCTGAGTAGATAGCAGACTTGAAGGTAAGGGTGCAGCTCTGAGTGTCGAAGGGGAACTTGTACACCTGCATTTTACAGGAGCTGGCCACCACCTGTTCTGACAGCGCCTCCACCAGGCCATCTGAGTAAATGGAGATGTACGGAGTCACCGAGTAGGAGCCCTTCTGTACACTGAGGGGAACAGGCCTGGTTTAGTCCTAGTTCAGTCCTGGTTTAGTCCTGGTTTAGTCCTGATTTAGTACTGGTTCAGTCCTGGTTCAGTCCTGGTTTAGTCCTGGTTGAACCTACGACTCCTCTATGGAGATGTCTGGTTTCCACAGTAGTTCTGAGGGGACTGTGATCTTGTTGATTCCACAGAAGTCCAGAGGGCTCCACACAATGTTCTCGTTCATCCAGCTCTGAACAAACACGAATAAACAGATGAACAGGGAAGGCAAGTTTATTTGTACAGCAAAATTGGTAAACAAAGTAATTCAGTGTGCTTTACAGAATAATAAAAGACATTAAAATCACAATACAAACAAATCAAACCATAATTGTTATAAAATGAACATTAAAAGAGAAGAGGCAGAATAAAACCCTTTCAGTCATATGCACAACTAAACAGAACCGTTTTGAGCCTGGATTTAAACATTGTCAAAGTAGAGGCTTGTCTCACATCTTCAGGAAAACTGTTCCAGGTTTTAGCTGCAGAAAACTGAAACGCTGATTCCCCATGTTTAGTCCTGGTTTAGTCTTGGTTTAGTCCTTGTTTAGTCCTGACTCTGGGCACCAGCAGGAGGCCGGTCCCTGAGGTCCTCAGAGTGTGAGAGGGTTCACACATGTTAGTGCCATATGGCACTAACATGTGGGAGATGTACTTTGGTGCTAGGCCATGGAGAGACTTGTAACAAGCAGAGCTGCTTTAAAGTCTATTCTCTGAGCCACAGGAGCCAGTGCAGAGACCTGAGCACAGGACTTATGTGCTCGTACTTCCTGGTTCTAGTCAGGACCTGAGCACAGGACTTATGTGCTCGTACTTCCTGGTTCTAGTCAGGACCTGAGCACAGGACTTATGTGCTCGTACTTCCTGGTTCTAGTCAGGACCTGAGCACAGGACTTATGTGCTCGTACTTCCTGGTTCTAGTCAGGACCTGAGCACAGGACGCATGTGCTCATACTTCCTGGTTCTAGGAGACAAATGCATGGATAAGTCTCTCTAAGTCTGGTTTAGACAGTAGACCTTTGAGTTTTGCAATGTTTTTAGATGGTAAAAAGCTGCAGATGCTATTGATTTGATGTAGCTGTTAAAGTTCAAGTCTGAGTCCGTTATTACTCCTAGATTTCTAGCTTGATTTGAAGATTTTAGAGCGAGAGACTGGAGGTGACTGCTGATACTGAATAGACTTTTTCACAGCAGGAAGAGGAACCAAAGCTTTTACTCAAGTAAAAGTACTGTTACACTTTACAGTATATTACTCAAGTAGGAGTACTGTTATGCTGTACCATATATAGTAGGAGTAAAACTATGGAGTCTGAAAACAAAAGTTAAGAATGTAACTACGATTCTATGAGTCCCTACTGATCACCAGAGGGTGGTGCTGAAAGCACTGAATGACTCCCTTTGCACATGCACAGTTCAAGTATTAACACCAACAACAACTTTGCCGATATTCGGTCATTCAGTGCTCTCAGCACTGCCCTCTGGTGGTTAGGATGAAATAGAACTACATGTACAGTTTGATGATTTGTACTGATGACAGTAAATGACCCATTGTGTTGCAGTCTTACCATAAACGTCCAGATGGAGGTGATACAGGTTTGGTCCGTCTCTCTCTGTGAAAAAAAAAAATATATAAACATCAGTAATCTGAATGACACTGCAAACGTTTAGTTTTTTGTTTTTTTTTCAATTAGAAAATTTCTTCTTTAGGCTCCTGGCTCAGTCCTGGCTCAGTCCTGGTTCAATCCTGGTTCAGTCCTGGTCTAGTACTGCTTCAGTTCTGGTTGACTTCTGGTTTAGTCCTGGTTCTGTCCTGGTTTAGTCTTGCTTTACTCCAGATTTAATCCTGGTTCAGTCCTGGTTCAATCCTGGTTCACTGCAGGATTAATGCTGGTTCAGTCCTTGTTCAGTCCTGGTCTAGTCCGGTTCAATCCTGGTTTAGTCCTGGTTCAGTCCTGGCTCAGTTCTGGTCTAGTCCTGGTCTAGTCCTGGTTCAGTCCTGGACTCACCACGTCGAGGATAGCGTAGATAACCACCTCGAGGTAGATGAGGATGGGGTCGCTGTGGTTCCTCACTGGTCTGAACATCTGGAACTTCTCAGAGGTTTTCAGTCTCAGCTGTTGGGCCAGAGCCTCGTAAGAGCAGTGGTCCAAGAAGCTAATGGGTTCCAGCTGTACATCTACGTGTCAAATTTAAAGGTTCTATATTACACAAAAGGGACTAGCTCTTACAATACATTATTTTAAGTGTGTTGAAATGATTCTTTAATAGTTTTAAAGGTCCTATATTACGTGAGATTGACTCTTGTGAGCTTTAAATCATGTTAGAATGTTGTTACCTCCTCAAAAACATACCAGGAATTGTGTTTTGTTTCATTCACATGTTTGAGTAACACTTTATTATTAGTCTGTCTACATCTCCAAAACTCAAAATGCTCTGTTCCACCTTGTGATGTCATGAAGCCGTAGTTTTCAAGTTCACAGCTACCGTTTACCTTTTGTTCAATAGAGATGGACAATTCCAGAGCTGAAATAATACAAATGATTCTAGTGAAAATGGAGTACTTCCTGTATTACCACATGACATCACAAGGTGGAACAGAGTGTTTTCTGTTTGGCAGAAGAACATAGCCTAAATATGCAGGGTTTGTTTGTTAAACATGTGTGAATGAAACAAAACAAAACTCCAGGTCTGTTTGTGATGAGGAAACAACATTATAACATATATAACAGATCAGAGATTACTTTTTGTCAGATCTGGCACCTTTTCAAATCTGTTAAATGTGTTTATTCTGTGTTCTGTTGCTGTAGCCAAACATATTGCTGAGCTTAAATATATTCATATCAAAGTTTGACCATTTCACAAAGTTTATTCTTAGAAATAAAAACAAAAGCAATCATATTTGACCAGAATCATCAAAGTTCTATTCTGTCAGACTGTACTCAGCTCTGCTTTGTCTTCTAACATTTATTGTGTAAATATGTAATTTTTCTTACTTTGAGCAAGTATTTATTTGATCAAACAAAACTCAAAAATTAGGTTTGTCCAAAGTACAGTTACTATTGACCTTATTCCACCCCGCCCACTTTTACCTATAAATGCTCCTAAGCCACACGTCAATATGGTGGCACTTCCGGTTAAGCAGGAATCACATTCATTTCAGTGGAGAATTTGAGAAAAGTTTTGCCGCGAAAATCTGATATAAAGCAAGTTGACTTGTGTAAAACGGCACCAACAAGTCAACACTGCACTGATTCTCTGGGGCTTTAAGCAGCTCTGTAGTCCCTGTAGAACTTACCTGCTGTTGAGATCGCAGCCTCATGCAAAATAATACAACCCGAAGGACGCCAAATTAGATAAGGTTCCAAATCAGTGATGACAAGTGTTAATGCCAGATTGTCAGGTTGGGAGGGACAGTTTGCTGAGATTGGTCAGTCAAAGCGATGAAGTTTGGGGGTTAGGGTTTGGTTAAGGTTAGGGTCACATTTTAGGCCTGTTAGCATAGCATAGCAACAAAAGAGGCAATAACATGGCAACCAGAGCTACGAGACCCTCCGAACCTGACTATCTAACACTATCCCAATGACAAGATTGGCCATTTTTTAGGTTTAAATTGTTACCTCCTGATTGATACTAGTAAATTCCATAACTGTTACCAAGCAAACATGTTGTACACTAGCTCCTTATTATTATTATTTAGTTTTACCAAGCTGCATGTCATCTTCAGTCCCAGGGGGCCCAGCGGGCCCAGGGGGCCCAGCGGGCCCAGGGGGAGGGGGGAAGAGTATGGGGGGGCGGCTGTTTCCTTTTGGACGAGTGAGGACGATGAACGATCCAAGGGCTCCTCCTGAAGAGACAATACACAAGAAACAATACTTTGCAGCTGATGTCATCAACATCTCAGGAGGAGTGATGCAAACTGTAAGCACTGGTCTGTCTTAGGCTTGTTACACTTTAATCTAAGCTTCATTTTAACACAATCTGACTAGAATAAGATGGTTTAATTGCAACTACAACAGGTGAGATGATTTGTGCTCTTAAGAAATATCTCACACATAAAATTGCAGTCACAAGCTAGCTAGCATTAGCCAACAGTTTTTTCACTCTCACAATATTTGTTGAAAATCAAACTCTTAACCATGAACCATGAACGCTCGTATTGATCACAGGCTCCTGAAAATGTGTGGTTTAAATCCATGCTGTATTTCTTTAGTTTTCAGACACTTTGAAAACTTTTTTGACAGTGTTCGCTAATGTGTGCATTGTGTCACCATGGTAACTGCTGGACATTTCACTATAGAGTGATGATGTCATACATCCAAATGGGGTCAGAGCATAGACTGTAGCCTATATATGAATGGACATAGCTAACCTACTAGCCGGCGCGTTCCAAATAGAAAGTGATCATGGTCGCACTTCCAGCTCCATTAACTCTGGCTCCAATTCACTTTACATTAGAAAACTGTCGTCCCTCTCTAACTGCTGCAGTGAGCCTCACCATTTTGGTCTTTAAATGTTTGTATTAACCCGCTCTACATGATCCTGGTATTTTTATTTTGTGTCCGTAACTCTATTTATGAACATTAATAAGTGACAAATCAGCTGCCTTGTTTCCCTGAGGTTGCTCCTACTAGTTTTAGCAATAAGTTTTATTGACAGTGTTGCTAAATGCCCGTTCCCTGCTAAACCAGTGGTAGGAAGGGGCATTACCTTCCACAGCTTCACTCCAGATTGGCTCTTTGGTTGCTTTGATGCCCGCGGTCAGAATTCCAAATATGGAGCCTGGCTCCAAATTCCCCCATAACCGCTTTAGCCTCGATGAGCTTCATTTGACTGGAGCTGAACGCTGTGGGCGACATCACACTCACTTCTTTATGCAGGCTATGGGTCAGAGCCAGTTTCCCTATTGATCACATTGTACTTTGCCGTGAAACAGGGGTGAAACTCTCAGTTTGGTCTGGGGGGGATGGGGGACAATAAATCGATGGAAATTAGAACTATCCTTCGAAGGCAGTTGTAACGATAGTGAATCATAAATTCAATAACTATGTTATTATGATGAGCCTATGAGGGAATTTTTGCCATTTGAACAATGAAAAGGTCTTCAGTAAACAGTTTAATATATTTACAAATAAACTGTGTACAACTGTATAAAATACTGTTGAACAATATGAAAATATGAAAACAAATTCAATGACCATGTACAAGTCCATGTAAGCCACTCAAATATCAAAGTGGTAAATGTTTTAAACACACTTTAACAGAACACAAAATCCAGTGTGTCCCATTAATAGAGGAGATTATGGAGGCCCCCCATAATCAAGACTTCTCCCCCACAGATATTAGTCTAAAAACAAGCTGAACAATAGATGCTTTTTTTAACATTCACAATAACATATAAAAGTAACTACTGTTAAAAAGAACCATTTAAAGATTAAATAGAAGCACTACATCTCATTTTTACTCCAACCATTTTTTGAAATGTAAATAAATGGCAATATATAATTCCTTTATTAAAATACGTAGACTATGTGATGTCAGTTTAATTATAACTCAAAACTAAAGTGCACATGACCAGAGCGCGCACAGCTGAAGCTCACGTGGACACGCTTAAGTTTCACTTTTGTTTTCTCTGTTTATGGCGATTAATAACAAAGGCAGTGCTGTGGAGCACATGCTTTTTGTTTTGATAACAATTTTACTCTGTGGTTACCTGAGCGAAGGAGGATGATGATGGTGTTTTACGCAAACTCATTTGGCTGCATCTTTACGCACA
>KN486280.1:17778-29891 GCA_000787095.1 Periophthalmodon schlosseri | reverse complement strand
ACAAAAAATAATAATATAAAAAATAATAATAATAATACACTTTTCATGAAACTCAAAGATGATTCACATAGTTCAAAATAAAACACCAATGAATGTCATAAAAAGTCAAGCCTAGAAAATTACATATCAGTGGATATATTGAAATAAGGGATAACTGATTTGAAATGTTTTGTTTAAGAGAGGGAGCTTCTTACCTTTTATAATTAGAGTAGATCAGACAGCAGAGGCCAAAACTACAGCGTCTCAGCTTCACAACAAGCCCAGCCGTTTGCTTGTTCTTTAAAGGGTTCACAAACAGATTCCGTTTGAGTTGGGGCCTAAAAATCAACTTGAAATACCTTTGCGTTACACACAATAAACAGATTAACACCACAGTTTGGCCAATTGAAACGACATACACTACTAAAAATAAGTCTTTATGCAATACAAGGTTATGTCACGCTTTTAACACTGGTTTACAATATAACTGACCTCAGCCACAGCCGGGCCAGTTTAACAGCTATGTTTATCATGAGGTATTTTCATTCCAAAATGCCCCATAAACTGCCTGGTACAACTTTATTACAGAGATCGTGTGCCACTGGACATGTAAATCATTGGGATGCTGAGTTTAAATGTTCTTTTTATTGTTATTATTGGGGCGGGACAGTAGCTCAGTTGGCAGAGCGAAAAAGTTGGCGGTTTGAATCCCGTTCTTGGCATAAACATCATTGGTAGAGCGGTCGGATTCACTGCCCCACAGGTTGACGGCGCGATTTCAACTCCCACAGATGAGTTCTGTCGTTGTATCTTCGGGCAAGACACTTAACCCACCTCACCCCCAGTGTCTGCTTACATTAGTATATGAATGTGTGTGTGAATGGGTGAGTGGTTCCTTGATGTAAAGCGCTTTGAGTGCCTTGAAGGTGGAAAAGCGCTATATAAAAATGTGACCATGACCATTTATTATGATTGTTAGTAAATATCTCATTCCTGTTCTTAATTTAGTTTTTAGTGTTTGCATACTGGTATATTATTGTGTTTTAAGGGCAGCCAGGACTTTCCACAATGTGATCGTATCTGTTTACACATTTACACACTCCCAAAACCCTACTCTACAATAAATATTGTAGAATAGGGTTGGTAAAAATATTGATACACAGATATTAATGGACAGGGCTGTGCAATTAGTCCACTTTTAAATGAGATCAAGATTGAGACATTTCTAACTGTCAATGATGTGGTTACGTCTTTTTAATCGAGAGGTCCACAGCCAGTCCTCTGTTAGTAAAAGAATGTGGTTTGGAGCAGAGCTTTGACTTTTTTGTGTTAAACTATAAATACTTTAAATCATTTCCATTTATGTTCAGGAAATTAATAGTGAAGACCATTTTAATAATACAAAAGAAACCTGATTAAATTAAGTGAATGATCAAAAAGAGGAAAGAAATCAATTATATCACCCAGTTACTAAAACCAGAATTGATCGGTGTCCACATCCGATTTTGAAAAAGCGTTCCACACATTTGTAACATTGTGTCTGGATTTTTTGTCTGTGGGGCCAGTTCTCCTTGCAGCACTTACAGAATGTCCAGAATGCTGCATCTGCACATCGGGCCTGTGCTGTGTAACCTGCACTGGATCCTATTTCATATCAGGTACAATTCAAAATGTTACTGATTGGGTTTAAATGTCTGCACTCTATGGGTCCTCTTTATTTGAGGGAGTTACTGCAGCCCTAGACTCCACCCAGAGCCCTGAGGTCAGCTGACCAGCTCCTGCTGCTGTGCCCAAAGCCAGGCTCAAGACCAGAGGTGACAGAGCCTTTTCTGTGGCAGCGCCCAGACTGTGGAACAGCGCCCTCTGTCTTTAACACAGTTTAAGACTAGACTGAAAATCCAACTCTTCTCCCTGGCATTTAATACTAGCTACACAGGATATCTTGGTGTATTGTAGTGATTTTATTTGTATCGTGTTATTGGTATATTTGTTTTTTGTTGACTTTTTATGTGAAGCACCTTGGCCAGCTGAAGTTGAGTAAATGTGCTATATAAATAAACTTGAATTGAACTGATACTCATTTAAGAAGGGTATTGATACTGAAACCAATTACATAAATCGGACAAAATAGCCTATATCAGAGCTGTCATATGGTAATATTACAGATACAACTATATTGTGTGGAACATTAGTTTGTATAAAACACGTTCTTAACTTTGTGGTACTGAAATTTGTTTTTAGTACTGAGCCCTTTCCTTAATATTAAAATCAAGTATGAAATTTTAGTATCGTGAACCCACTACTGTAGTTGGACTGGTCACTTACGGTCCACTTGACACACAATTCCTGGCCTGTGTGTAATCTTACCTGGAATCTCAAACAGGAGGCAGGATTCCTTGATGATCCCAGAGAAGGTCACAGCTGCCGGGGAATACAACGGGGCCAGCAGGCTTCCCACCACCACAGACACACAGGCCGGATCTGTACCGAGGCGAGGAGCCGTGACTCCAGGGATGACATGTGCGGTTATTGTCGGCATGTTTCACTGTCTGATTCTTCTGCTATTAAAGCTCTGGCCAAGCGATGATGAAATTTGCTAGTAAAAAAGTAACTGCAGCATGAATACGTAATATGTAAAAATACAGTTGCAGTAAGAGACATTTAGTCATACTGGCGGTGCCTCAAAGTTAGCTCTATAGACGTATTATGCTAAATCGAAATTTTCAGAGCTTTGTTATAGTTACAGTTGTTATAGTTGTTTCGGCTTCTCATTTACCCTCTCGAAGTTGTTTTTGGAGTGATTCGTGCACGCTTGAGAAATCTTTAATCACTCATTTCAAGACGCCATTTTGACGATCAATCCCCGTTTTCACCACCACCGGTACACGCACACTGTGACGTACGCACTTCGTTCTTCAATTTTATTTTCTTAATCAGTAATACATGTAGGATTCGGCAGTGTTGCATAGTCAGCTACACGGCTCTTTGTTGTTAGACGTTTACGGCAGCATCAGCTCCATTGGGCACCGCAGTTTTCTAACACGGAACTCAGCGGACTTGTTTCTTTTATTAAGTTGTTTTAGATGAATATTGTGACCTAAAGTGTACAAATTATAACTTAATGATCCACAGGTGTTGTAGTTAAAGTCTTCCAGAGGCACAAAGTTGTCAAGTTGTCTAAGTTTGAGATGCAAAATATAAGTTTCAGTCTGTGGATGTTTATTGCCACTGGGGTGGACAAATAGCCTGTGTATTAGAAAAAATGTGAAATCCAATAACTATCTTTATTATTGTGTTAAGTATAGTATATCTTATTGTTCTGACACAGTTTAGTTCAGTTATTTTAGCATAAATTCAAATTACTTTGTTTACTAATCTAACTGTGTCAGAAAATAGAGAAAAAAAAAATAACCATGACTAAAACTGTTAGGTTGTTAAGTTAGGACAAAATAAACACAATTATGACTCTTACATTTCAGCGTGGGAGGTGTTCCAGACATGTCCCAGGAGACACTGGAGGGTCTCTCGGCTGGTTTGGAAACGCGTTGGGGTCCCATTGGAAGAGCTGGAGGACGTGTCTGGGGTGAGGGAAGTCTGGGAGTCCCTGCTTAGACTGCTGCCCACGTAACCCAGCCTTGGATAAGCAGAAGAAAATGGATGGATGGGCATTTCAATGTATAAAAAACAATAAACCTACAATAAACTTAAAAAACAACAACTTATAACTACTGCAATAACTGTAGTCTCTTGAAATAAAGATATTGCGTTAGCCAGCTACGTGTTATTTATAATTTTGCAGTTTGGAAGCAACGTAAGACAAATTGAAAGAAGTACCGACACGCCACATGGTTCAAAGGTGATCTCTGAGGTGGCAGCACACAGCACGTCGTACATAGCGTCCTATCTGAGTTGGTTTAATTTGGGCAGCTGAATCGCTCCAGATTCTGTATCAAATGCGTAACACAAGATTTAATTGCATCCTGTGGTCAGGGCTCTCCACAGTAATTGAGCGTGGTATGTATAGGCCCCTTTAACATGCCACCGTGTTGAGCAATTAGGACACAGCCGATATTGATATAGTCGCCTACACATTTTGTACATTCAGAAACAGATACAAGCGCACGCATTTGGCTAATACAGGTGCAGGGGAAAGCTGCATTTAAAAAGCACAGCACAGCATTACCTTTGAGATGCTTAAGTAGTATCTGTTTTGTATCTATTCAACAAATAACACATTGCCAGAATCTACAGTAATTTACTTATAATTTATTTGGATTTTTTCCCATGTATTTGATGAAAATTTGTCTTGCCCCAGTACAGATCTATTGTATAAGCAGCTCTTGAGGTCAAAATAAGACCACTGTGTACTGTACTGTATCTAATTATAAACCATTTTATTGTCCGATAATCATGGTTAGGCACAGCATGATTTTCATGCTAGTTTTTGTCAGCTTTACCGTGAAAGTGAAAAATTTGGACCACTTCAAACTGTTAAAAATGAACTAGTTCTGTGTTTCACATTTTAAGACAGTAATAATCAGGTACAGCACTTTAAATGTCTCACATTTTAAGACAGTAATAATCAGGTACAGCACCTTTAAATGTCCTATATTACACAAAACTGACTCTTGTGAGCTTTAAGGCATGTTATACTTCTGTTACCTCAACAAAAACATACCCGGAGTAGTGTTTTGTTTCATTCACACGTTTGAGGGACCCTGTCTACATCTCCACAGCTCAAAATGCTCTGTTCCACCTTGTGATGCCATGAATGAAGGTTTTCAAGTTAACAGCTCCTTTTACCTTTTGTTCAGTAGAGATTGTCAGTTCAAGGGCTGAAATTATCCGAATGATTCTAGTGAAGGTGTATGGAGTTTAAAGACACAGTGGAGCACTTCCTGTATTGTGTTTACAGTTCAGTTCTGAGAGAAGAACTCAGCCTACATTTGCAGGGTTTGCGTGTTAAAACTTGTGCGACTGAAACAAAACAACTCCAGGTCTGTTTGTGATGATGAACATTATTAACATAGCTCACACAATAGCGTAATATGGGCCCTTTATATTCTTAAATTATATTCATTGTGATCATAACATGTTTGTGGTTCCTAGCTGCACTCTGACAACAAATGTTATGGAATAAATACTTGACCCCAACACTCCTGTTTACTTTATCAAAACTTTTTCCATCTCCGGCCTTTGCCAGTGCCGTATCCACCCTGCGGTTTCATTTGTCACGCTTGCCGAAGCTATAAGCAGGCTTTAGGGGGATACCGGCCTCTATTTGTTTAGTAATTTGTGCCAGATCGTTTAAGCTGTAGTCCCAGTGTGTTGACTATGTGTCTATTGCATTTTCAGTGTCCTCCATTGGCGCACTAAAGGACAAAGGTAAGATTAGTTAAACCATGTGAAATACCACTCACGCCCGGTGCCTCATCCTTAGCCTGCCTCACACTTCTGGTGCTGTGCCCGTGCAGCTTTATCTTACACTCGTAAATATATCGAAACAGCAGATAGTGAGCCAGCACCCCTTGAGTCCTGACAAGACAAATATTAAACGTGAAGGTGTGGGATGAGTGTCACTGTCTAATTCTAGGTCACTTAACCACTGGGTATCAAGCGCAGGTCCATCATTGTGAGTTCATGTTGACGAGGATGGCAACAAGGGGGGGCCAAAATTAATACGGGTTGAATTAGCAAAAGGTATTTTTAGTACAAGTGTAAAATCTAGGACAAATGTGCAACACTAGATGGCTTTTTGTTAAACCAACGTGAGTATCAAACTGTGGTGTGTTTTCCACTGGTGGTACATGGGGGCATTTACAGTTTGAGTACTTGTTTTATTTATTTAGAAACATCAATAAATTCAATTCAGTTCAATTCAACATCTGGTTCATAGTGAATAGTAAATAAAATAATAATAATACAAATTTAACGACCTCAGGGAAAGAAGGCGCCTGATTTGTCTGTTATTAATGTTCATATATCTTGATTTACAAACACAATGGTGAAATAAAAACACCAGGATCATGTAGAGCGGGTTAATGCGAACATTTTAAGACCAAAATGACGAGGCTCACTGCAGTTACAGAGAGAGGGGTGACAATTTTCCAATGCAAAGTGAATTGGAGCCAGAGTCGATGGAGCCGGAAGCGCGCCCATGATCACCTCATATTTGGAACGCGAGGACTAGCAGATACAGCTATGTCCATTTACATCTACAGTCTATGATACAGACACAAACACCAGTGTCTCCACATCGTAGAGGTGAATCTGACAGAGCTCCTCACAGGACAGACTGGAGCTTGAATGACCACATTATTCAAATTCATGTTTTTGGGTAAATCATTATTTAGAACTACCTTTTCAATGGTTTAGTCTCAGTTCAGACCTGGTTTTAAGTTGGTTTAGATCATGTTCTATAGCCCTGTTTTAGTCCTGATTTAGTCCAGGTTTAAATCTGCTTTGAAAATTACTGAACTAGATAATAGATGTTCATTCACACTCATGAAAACTTAAAATACATTTGAGAGTGAAATATGAACTTTTGTGTACCATTAATAACAGAATCAGAGCATGTTTCAACAGAATTCAGAAACTAGGAACTCACTTTTCCAGTTCTGCTCTCAGTTCCCACTTTTTGTGAAATGTGAACTATATTAGCAGTAACATTAAAAATGCAACAAACTCTCATAGCCTCTGATTTTTATTTATCATTAACCAAAACGTCAGCTAAAAATGTTGCACTGTGTAACTTTTGGGGGGTCCTCCATCTGATTGTGGTCATGGAGATGTTATTGCTTTGCGTGGAATGTTTCAAGGTATGGCATTAAACCGACAATGCTTTTCAAGGTATTTTTAAGCAAAAAAAAAACAAAAACAAAAAACAAAAAAACAAAACAAAAAAACACCTATAATGCAAGATAGATGTGTTTAATAGCATACTGTGGAACATTCCACGCAAAATTATAACATCTCTCTGGGGATATTTATGATATGTATATGCTCAGATACAGTGGTGGAAGGTAACAAAGCACAAGTAGTAAAGTACTGTACTTAAGTAGAATTTTTAGGTTGGGTTAGGGTTATCTAAGCCCTGATGAAGGCCCAGTAGAGCTGAAACGCATTGGTTTTTTTGGTTTTTTTTTATGAAATCAGCCATGATTGAATAAAGACTTTTTAATATTGTCTAAATCCCACGAGTGCCTCTGTCCTGTTTTAAATAAATTTTTAGGTATTTGTACTTAAGTACATTTTAAAGTGGATACGTTTTACTTTTACTTCACTACATTTGAGACCAGTATCTGTACTTTCTACTCCACTACATTTTTAACTGGACTGAAAAGTAAACACAGTAGCAATATGATTTGAGGGGTTATTTTTACCATGTTTATTGTAACATCCTGACTAAAGTTTTCAAGTTCAAGCTTTGGCTTTGAGCAAACAAAAATAAATACACAAAATTTATACGAAAAATTGAGAAATTGATTCATATTGCTACTGTTCACCAAACTATGTATCATTTTTTAATCAATATCACTACATTTACACTTTAACACATTAACAACACTTGTGTGAAATCCTTTTAATTATTACTCTTAAAGTACATTTTTATACGGGTACTTAAATACTTTTACTTAAGTAGATTTTTTCATGTGATACTTTTACTTGACTAACTTTTACATCTGTACTTTTACTTAAGTAACAAAATTGAGAACTTCATCCACTGCTCAAATAATACCTCATTTGAAATTCACAGCAGGAAGTATCTGCACATGTACTTTTCACGTGAGTCTAAATGTGCAGTACTTTTATGTTTTCTTTTATCCCTCTGGCTGCTGTGTGCTGGGATCAGGGCTGTCTGTTGATGGACCATGTTGACAGGGCTCAAAGATGCTGCTGCTAATGGAAATGCCAGGGTCAACTGTAAGGCCATAACACCTCAGAGGAAAACTGAAGCCCGCATTAAGTTTCCAAACTCAAAGGGATTTTAGGGAAGGGATAAGCTGGTGAGGACTGCACTAAAAGCTTGAGCCAAAAGAATCTCTTCTTCACAACCTGCTGTGGGGTAAATGCTTAACAATGCCAACAGAATTTCAAAGTAAATATGGTCTTGGTAAAAACGCATAGACTGTAAAAAGAAGTGGACTAAGTGAGTATGACAGCGTTCGGCTCCAAATGAAGCTTATTGAGGCAAGTGGTTATAGGGGCCAATTTGGAGCCGAGTTCCATATTTGGGATTCCGACCGCGAGTATCATAGCAACCAAAGAGTCAATGCAGAGCAAGGCTGTTGAAGCTGGTTTAGCAGGGAGCGGGCGTTTAGCAATGCAATCAGCAAGCAATCAAACCTGTTGCCTCTTTCTCTTCCAGGAAAGAAGACGCCTGATTTGGCTGTTATTAATGTTGATATCTTCAGTTACGGACACAATAGCGAAATAAAAATACCAGGATCATGTAAAGTGGGTTATTACAGACTTTTTAAGACCAAAATGATGAGCCTGACAGCAGCAGTTACAGAGAGAGGAGCCACAGTTTTCCAGTGTAACGTGAATTGGAGCCAGAGCCGATGGAGCCGGAAGTGTGCCCATGATCACTTCATATTTTCCTATTTCCTATTTCTATATACAGTCTATGGTGTCAACCTCCTATTATTATATGCAACATTTTGAGGACTTTTCCCCATTCAAATGATAAAGATACTTTACAGTGACATCACGCTGGGGGAGTACTACATGTGGGCATATCTTTATTGGTGGAATGTTCATTAGTTACCATGGTGACACTGCAGACATTAGCAAACACTGCCAAAACAGTTTTAACATAAATATAAGTCTGAAAACTCAAGAAAAATACAAAATGGATTTAAACAACACATTTTCAAGAGTCTGTGATCAATATGAGCGTCCATGGTCCTGTTTAGGAGTTTGATTTTCAACAAAAAGGAGAAAGTGACTAACTGAAACACTGTTGGCTAATGCTAGCTAGCTTGTAACTGTAATTTTATGTGTGAGAGACTGATTTAACAGCACAAAATCATCTCACCTGTTGTAGTTCAAACTAAATCAGCTCTTTCTTGTGAGACTGTGTTAAAATAAAGCTCAGATTAAAGTCTAACCAGCCTCAGATAGAGCAGTGCCTCCAGTTAGCGTCACACCCAAAGGGAATGTTGATGACATCAGCTGCAAAGTATCAATAGTATTTTGTTTTAAATTGTTAATCGCTATGGAAAGTCCTAATTTTTCATCATTCTGAACCACCTGGAAAGCATCAGAGGGCCATCAGGGGGTCCAACTGGAAAAGTCAAAGTGCGCCCTCTAGTGGAATACAGCATAATGTATGACAGTCCATAGTGTTTTGGAATAAAAGTCCTCCAAACTAAATTATTTGGAATTATTTATTATTGTTATTTAAAAAAAAGAAACAATCTATCTGTTTTATCTGGTAGGATTCTAGTCATCTGGTAGTAGATCTGGGGCCAAAGGTCACCATTAATCAAACATATTTGTCATGTTTTAGTGGTTGCCATGACTGCAGTGTGAGACAGTCTGAGGTAAGCAGATCTCTACACTATAAATCAGCGGACACAGCCCTTCTCACTGTTAATACTTCCAGAGAATGAATGAAGCAATGAAACAATGACTGAAGGTGTAACTGCAGTTTATGGACCAATGGAGTTGGGATGGGGCCATAAACAGTAATATCGTTTATCGTTATAAAAAGGGTCGACAATAATCATTCGTGGGACATTTTATTTCATCATGATAATTGCCAGCGAAGATCATCACCTTTATATTACCAGAATGTGCAGAAAAAACCTACTTCTCCCTGATGATTTCTTCTAGATACCTGTTGTTTGTTGGAACCTGTTCATAATATTAAAATTATAATTATTCATATTCATAACATTTTAAAACTGTCAGCTAATTATCTTGATATAATCGTTAATCACAGTTATTTTGGCCATGATAATCGTGACACCACATTTCAATATCATCCCGTGCTATAATAAGGAAAATAACAGTGCGTCTGCTGATTGTTAGATGTTTGTTTGCTGCAGGGATTGTGGGAGCATTGCACTGTAGCTGTATTTTAGAAATCTGTTTGTTATGTATATGTTGTATAGGCCGACTGCTATGAGTATTTTGGTCAACTATATTATGAGAAAAAAATTCAAAGGTGAACTCAAGTAAATATTTTCTGTAACATACCTCCATCATCATCAATTATCATTTGCCTGACCAGCAAGTCCCTCCTACATTTGTCAGAACTTGGTCCACCAATGTCAGCCACAGACACAGTATCACATGTTGTCAAATTAGAAGAGTTAATAACAAACAGCACACAGAGTCACATAGAATGGTAATAAAACTTTAACAGGCTGCAAAAATGCGTCAAAAAGGCTGTCAGTCCTATTATTGTCTATTACCCTGTGACTTAAGGCTCAAAGTTAGACAGTGAAGTATTAAATAAAAAGATTATAGGCTTTAATAATATGCAATTATAACTTTTTTCAGTAATTCAGTTAAAACCATTCACCGCATTTTCAGTAAGTAACTGAATACATGTACGAGAATACTAATACTGAGTAACTGTATTTTGGTACAGTTACCTTTTCATTTGGTGGTATTCAGATAACAGTTACTTTCCTCATATCAAAGACATACATTGCAGCACTGGGTCACACAATGTAGGCTTCAAACTGCACATACTCCGTGGCTCTTGTGGTGAGGCAGGTGTGATTTTACTTTCTCCATTTAGGCACAGGAAATGCACAATATGAAGTACATTTAGCAGTGTGCGCTACTTTAAACTTGTATCTTGATGTACTAATGTTTAAGCTAATAACACGTGAATACCGGTAAAATGCAAACACATAAAATACAACAGGAGACATTGATGCTCGGAGTCAAGGACAGAGCTGTGAGTTACATGTGTGTAAACAAACACATCTGAGGACTCTCATTCTATCCTTTCCATAGAGTCTGTTGCTTCATTGTTCACTTTACCTGTGCAAAACTCATTAAACCTTTCTGACTTTACGTTTCTGTCAAGATCCCGGTCTGCCTTGTGTTTTGTGCTGTTTTTCCCCCTCCCTTCCGTGTCAGAGCCTGGAGCTGGGCGTGTCAAGATCCCAGTCTGCCTTGTGTTTTGTGCTGTTTTTCCCCCTCCCTTCCGTGTCAGAGCCTGGAGCTGGGCGGAGATTTGGGCTCCTCCCATACACACCTGCAATTAATTACCAATCAAGCTGCACCTGGGGAGGACAAAGGGAGCCAGGACCTGACACTCAGCGCCAGATCGTCCGCGTATCCACAGTGGTACAGCTCTGCTTGGCTCAGTCTCATGTTTTTGCATTTGTTACTCTTGTCTAAGTTGGATGTTTTTGCTCCTCGTCAGATCCCGCTTCCTGCACCCGCCCAGCTCCTCTGTCTCCGACCCCGCTCTCCACGACCAGTACGGCTTACCTCGTCTCTGACCCCGCTGCCCGCGATCTACCCCAGGACTACTGCAAACAACCCCGCTCTCAACTATCTGATCAGTCTACCTTCATTTGCACATTTAAAAGCTGTAAATAAACATTGTTAAACTGTTCCCCGAGTTCTGTCTCTTTGGTCCCCCTGTCAGTCGTTACAACAGTTTCAGACTTTTGGTCCTCTTTGACGAACATTCTTACAACAACAAACCGTGAAGCAAACAAAACGCTGTTTGTAATTCTATGTTGCGTTTTTATACTATAATTTATATGCAACTCTGCGCGAAAGTATTCAGAATACAGCACTCTGATTGGCCCATGTGTCAGAACACGTTACAAAATACATTTTAATGCAGGTATTCAGTGTTCTGTAACTAAATACATTTTCAAAGTATTTTTTCCATCACTGCATGTATTTCTTTTCTTTTTTAAGAGAGAGTTAGAGAGGGGGAGAGAGACTAGGGTGAGAGAGAGAGTGCGAGAAAGAGAGAGGGAGAGAGAGACTAGGGAGAGAAAGAGAGAAGGGGGGAGAGAGAGGAGAGAGACTAGAGAGAGAGACTAGGGAGAGAAAGAGAGAGCCTAGGGAGAGAAAGCGAGAGAGAGAAGAGAGATGGAGACAGAGAGAGAGAGGAGAAAAGAGAGGAGAAAGAGAGAGTAAAGAGGGAA
>KN486280.1:0-17362 GCA_000787095.1 Periophthalmodon schlosseri | reverse complement strand
GAGGGAGAGAGGGGGAGAAAGAGAGAGGGGGCAATTTAGTGATCTGTGGTGGTCAATAATATGAGTTGTAGCAGCTGACAGTGCTAACCTGGTCTGACTCACTGGGGTAGATTGTTCGCGGTGCAATGCTGTTTTTTTCTACTATGAAAGCCCCATGGATCTAGGAAAACGCGCTAACCTTCCCATTCAGCTTCCATTATTTCCAGTTCTGTGTCCGGTGTAAAGGGTACGTAACATGTGCGTTAGGGCGCAGGCGTCACACCCAGTGCACGTTCACGCTTTGTTTATAGATGAACGCAATCTGTCGAACTTCCTCCTCCGTCAGTTTAATCGGAGTTTGCTTCACCTTTAGCTGTTTTTGGTGGGTTCTTCTCAGCCTACCTTCTACTCGACGCGCGGGTTGTTTGTCAGCAGAGCGCACTTCTCTCAGACCGGAAGAAGGAAAGGAAGGTACGCAATAGAGTCCAGCTGTCGAAGAAAATTGTCGCCTTTTAGAAATGTTTTGCTTATTAGTTGTTTATAAATTAATTTTAACAAAACATTTATCCACATCCATAGTCTTGCAGTAGTTTTAAGATTTAGGAAATTACTATAGCCTATAAATAAAATATACATAAGTAGAGGTGGTGGTATTAATACTTTGTAAGCATAATAACTAACTAACTAACTTTTAAAATTAACTAATCTAGATAACCGCATATGATCAAAAAGTCACATTTTGCACTCTGCACTTTCAACACTGGAGATGCTTTTGCTTTGCCTGGAATGTTCCACAGTATGGCATTAAAATGAATCTGTCCTCATTGAGTCAAGCAGGTGACTCCACCACGAAAAGTTACATGTCAGATCTGTGGAGTTGTGGATCCACTCACAGAGAATAAATGTTTTAAAGGGCCTATATTATGCTATTTCCTGATCTATGTTATAATGTTTCAAGATGGCTTTTGGGAATCGTTTTTTTAGGGTTAGAGTTTGAAAAGAAAAAAGATAAAAAGAGGGATTTGGTGTAATTGTATTCAAGGGTTCAACTGCTACCAATAATGTGATTGTTGTATGTTTAAGGGAATGTGCTAGTTAGGCTGAGTTCTTCTCTCAAACAGAAAACACTCTGTTCCACCTTGTGATGTCATGTGGTAATACAGGAAGTGCTCCACTGTGTTTTTAAACTCCATACACCTTCACTAGAATCATTTGGATGATTTCAGCCCTGGAATTGCCAATCTCTACTGAACAAAGGGTAAAAGATAGCTGTTAACTTGAAAACTTCCACTACATGACATCACAGGGTGGAACAGAGCAATCTGAACTTTGGAGAAGTAGACAGACTAATAAAGTGTTACTCAAACATGTCTGAATGAAACAAAACACAACTCCAGGTATATTTTAGCTCACAAGAGTCAGCTTTATGTAAAATAGGACCTTTAAGGTGTTTTCAGCAATAACAAAACACCTAAATAAATGCAAAATATTAATGTTTAATACTGTCAAACATTCCAGGCAAAGCAATAACATCTCCATGGAGACAAGCATGGGTGGTGGCAGACCCTCCACTAGAAAAGTTACATAGTGTACCTTTAAGCACTGCAGCATTCAGTATGTGCCACGTCTCTCTTGTTGATTCCAGGTGAACCAAACCTCAGCCATGGCCTCTGTCTCCATCTCAAACACAGCTTTTGCCTTGGAGCTGCTCCGCACGTTGAGCTGTGCAAACCCCAATAAGAACGTCTTTGTGTCTCCTCTGAGCATCAGTTCAGCTTTGTCCATGGTCTACCTGGGAGCTAAAGGAGACACTGCTACTCAAATGGCCCAGGTGAGCACTAGGGATGGACGATTTGGAAAAAATACATAACTTTTAAATTATTATTAATATTACTTTTCTGACAAGCACTGTGATTGTGATTAGATTTGTGATTAGGCCTGTCACGATAACACATTTTGAAGAACAATATATATTGCTACAGAAAACATAACAATAATATTGAAACTAATTAATTTTTTTGATAAACTATACTAAATGTACAATATTGTAAAAAAAAAACAAAAAAACAAGAGCTACAATAAATAAACAGCATGAATGAAAAACTTTCAGTCATAGAAGTAATTTATTCAACCCTCTACAGCTCAAATGTAATTTTATTTCCCACTAGTACAAAGAAAAAAAACACATGATAAATATTGACCCTCAAAAATTCTTGTTCCATCTTTCATGTATTGAACGATAAGTCGATATAGTAATTATCATGACAGGCCTATTTGTGATTTATGTTTTAATAATAGGATTCTGTTAAAAGTTCACATTTTAAACAAATCCAGGAGAACTGACATAAATAAATATGAACAAGAATCCATGTATTTCAGTTCATGATGGCACTGATCTAAACTACAGGCTTAGCAGATTTATGCAGAATAAGAAAGGATGATTTATCGGTTGTAGAGGAAATGATGAATGATGAAAAATAGCAGACTTTGCGACCTCACTGTTGGCGTCACTACTTCCTGTCTAATTGTTTCTCTATGAGGTTTTTGCCAAATTTCGCTAAAATGAATAAATATTTAAAGTTCAGACAGTGGACAGGGAGCTGCGGGTGGATGCCGCTGACAACATGTTAAAAACTACACAAATAAAACGAATACTTCACCAGAGACACTTCTGTGTTAAAAAAAAGAGATGCTAATGCCAATTTTGAGGCATAATAAATATTAAAACAACACCACAAACTGAAGTATTCTACATTTAAAATTAATTTACATTTTCAATAGTGTGTCGCTCTTGCATTTTACACTACACTTCACAAATAGTTAGCATTAGCTTTGAGACACCGTGAGCTAGCGTGCTGCTGTGCATAGAGCCCTATTGCGATTTCGATGAATCTGGCTGTAAATGCTATGCTGTAAAAGGCATATCTCTCAGGAAAGGTGCGGCCGTGTGCTGAACGACGGGTGTGTCAGTGTGTACTTTGACCTCTGTGAGCACTACCTGAACAAGATATGCACTGTTCCTCTTATAAAGCATTAGGCTGTAAAACTGCTACACCTCCGTCTGACCTCATGAAACCAGTTTACTTGCCAAAACCTAAAGCCTCACAAAGCTTGCTATGTTTGACTTATCATGATTGATGACTATTTAAGCCCCATGTTATTTTGATCTGCTCTTGCAACGACTTTACACAGTGTTACGCAGCTCTAATAGATGACTGTTATGTAACTATAAACTTAAAAATATCAAAATATCATCATTTTGTCAACACATTGTCATCTTCACATAAGGATAACATTCAAATAGTCAACCCCCAACTTCTCAGCCATTTGTCCCTCCTTTCTTTTACCTAAATAAGTAAATTCTATAAATAAATGTGACTAAATGTTTACAGGGAGCTGTACACATATTAGGTTTCCATTAGAGATGCATCGATCCGGCTTTGTCAGTTCCTATACCACCATCAAATACCACCACAGAGAAAGAAAACAGAATTTAGTTCCTTAAAACAAAAATAAAATAAGACAGAACTGTTACAAATATGTTATAGAGCTGTTATCTATCTCTCAAGTAACTACAGAACTACTTTGTATAAATAAAAGTTCCAACATTATGAGACTTTCTTGGCAGACTATGACAGGTAAATAGTCTTATTACGTCAATGTATATGTCCAACCAGAATCGGATCAGTGCATCCGTAGTTTCCATAGTTTTTGAAGACTTGCATTCGTTTCCTGGAGACCGAACATAGCCTTAACCGTTTAAACCCATATCTAAACTTTAAGGTGTGGTGTTCCCTTGAAGTGAGCGTGTATACAGATTTTAGTCCCCACACTGTGATAATTACCCGCCCACACATTCAAGTAAAGAAAATAATTTGGACATATTGGCTTCACACAACATCTGGAAATATTAAAATGCAAGTTATCAGTAAAAGTCATATAAGACAGAGTATAAGGGTCACTTAAAAAATACATTATTCGGGTGCTACGAGAATAAAGTCGTAACATTTCGACATTAAAGTTGTAATTTAATGAGAATAAAATCGAAGCCAGAAAAAGTCGTAATTTTATGAGAATAAAGTAATAATTTAATGAGAATAAAGTTGTAGCCAAAAAAAGTCGACATTTAATGACTTAGGGCTTGATGCCAATCCAAATGAACGCAGACTTTAAAAGAAATGATTCAACAGTTGTTGTTGTTGTTGTTGTTATTTGTGGATGTTCCAAGTGCACTGCGTACAAAGACTCACCTGTCCGTGTCCTGCCCAGGCGCGCTCAGCTATGTGCACCGTTGAAACATTTCCCCACAAATGACACCCATTTGGGTCATTTCTGAGGAATTTTTGGTGAAATGAAAAGATTAACAACTATTGAATCATTTCCCAAGAAATGATACATGCGCCTCTGCGCGTAGGTGTGCGCTCCTGGGCCGTACACCGGCAGTTCTATGCACGCAGTTTACCTGGAACATCCACGGATACAGGGTGTACGCAGTGCTTCAGACCCTGTACGGGGGAACAGCGAGGACAGTATGCGGTGTCGATCCCGCATAAAGAATTCGGGATCAGGGACTGAAACCAGCTTCAGCTCTGTGTATTAGACTGTGCACATCTGGAGACAGAAACAGGAGAGCACAGTGACAATAGAGATTAGGCTACTTTGTAATCGGTACGTAAAACCGGGGCTGCCCAGTGCGCATGGCTCCACAAGCCCATAATGAGGGGCTGAAGTTATCTACAACGAGCACATCTTTTAATGGTGATTGTGCGTGAAGTACCCATGTTTACAATAGCAGAGAAGCGAAGCTAAGCGGAGTATGGGTAAAGATCGCGCTGAGACTCCTACACCTGTTCGCGGCTCGGAGCATAACCTGTGTCCTGCCCAGTGAGCCCCAGGCAGCGGCACGCTCTGCAGGCTTTTTCCAAGGAGGAGTCCAGTCACTCCACGAGGAGAAAATGTAGCTTAGTTCATTGATTGATTGATTGATTGTGATTGATGCGTATGAGTGGACAGGTGGCAGCTAAACTGCGGTGCACATCTGTCTAATAATTTACAAACTTATGGGACGTGTAAAATGTCAGTATTTTGATATCCTTAATGGGCATTTATTCGACTTTTGTCTACAACCTTATTCTCGTAAAATTATGACTTTATTCTTGTAAAATTATGACTTTATTCTCATTAAATTATGACTTTATTCTCGTAAAATTACAACTTTTTCTGGCTTCGACTTTATTCTCATTAAATTACAACATTGATGTCGAAATGTTATGACTTTATTCTCGTAGCGCCCAATTAATGTTTTTTTTTTTGAGTGACCCTTATACTCGTCATAGTTATAAAGGCAAGGCAAAGCAAATTTATTTGTATAGCACAGTTGGTACACAAAGTAATTCAAAGTGCTTTACAGAATAAGAAAGGCATTAAAATCACAATACATCAAATCAAAACATAAATAATCCTAAATAATCATCATAAAATTAACATTAAAAGAGAAAAGTGCAGAGCAAAAACCTTTCAGTCATATGCACAGCTAAACAGAACTGTTTTGAGCCTGGATTCAAACATTGTCAGAGTATTGGCCTGTCTCACATCTTCAGGAAGACTGTTCCGGGTTTTAGCTGCATAAAACTCAAACGCTGATTCCCCATGTTTAGTCCTGACTCTGGGCACCAGCAGGAGGCCGGTCCCTGAAGTCCTCAGAGTGTGAGATGGTTCATATGGCACTAACATATCAGAAATGTACTTTTACAGGCAGAGCTGTTTAAAAGTTTATCCTCTGAGCCACAGGAGCCAGTGCAGAGACCTGAGCACAGGACTTATGTGTGCTTCCTGGTTCTAGTCAGTCAGCAGTGTTCTGGATGTACTGCTGCTGTCTTAACGCTCGTTTGGAGAGGCCAGTGAGCAGGACGTTACAGTAGTCTAACCTACTGGAGACAAATGCATGGATAAGTCTCTAAGTCTGGTTTTGACAGTAAACCTTTGGTGTTTTTTAGATGGTAAAAAGCTGCAGATGTTATTGATTTGTTGTGGCTGTGGCTTATATGACCAATTCCTTTTTCTGTTTTTCCTATAGGCTCTGTCATTCCGAGCAGGTGAAGGTGTCCACGCAGACTTCCAGACCCTCAATAGACAAATCAATGCACCAGCTGCCTCCTACATCCTAAAACTGGCCAATCGTCTATATGGAGAAAACACCTGTAACTTTCTATCTGTGAGTTATTCCTTTGTCTATCTTAGTTATTAAACACTAGTTCTATTTATTGGGATGTGGTTATATCATTTTAGGAATTCCTTGAGTCCACGCGGAAGCACTACCAGGCAGATCTGAAGTCAGTGGATTTTATCGGCGCTCCGGAAGAATGCAGAGAAGAGATCAACAGCTGGGTCGAGGAACAAACTGAAAGTAGGTTTTTGTTTTTAAAATATTAATTACATTTTTGAGTATAAAATTTGATACAATGGGATTCTTTTTTGTGTTTAGACAAGATTAAAGACCTTCTGAAACAAGGCACCGTGAGCACCATGACCAGACTGGCTCTAGTTAATGCCATTTACTTCAAAGGAAACTGGATGGATAAGTTTGATGCAGCCAACACCAAAGAAATGCCATTCCACGTCAATGGTGTAAGAGCAAAGTTAGAACTATACCCTGTGCCCGTCTGGTGATATAGTCAGAGGTAGAAGGTAACCAAGTACAAGTAGTAAAGTACTGTACTTAAGTCAAATACTTTTTACTTTTACTTCACTACATTTGAGAGCAGTATCTGTACTTTCTACTCCACTACATTTTTGAACTGGACTGAAAAGTAAAAAGTACTTTTCATATGATTTGAGGAGTTATTTTTTACCATGTGCGTGGTACCATCCTGACTAAAGATTTTGAGTTCAAGCTTCAACTTTTGCAAACAAAAATAAATACATAAAATTCATTAGAAAAAAAATAAGAATTTGTTTCATATTGCTTCTGTTGACCAAAATATGTATAATTTTTAATCAATACCACTATATTTAACACTTTAACAAATGAACAACACTTTTTAGTCTGAAAGTACATTTTTAAACAAGTACTAAAATACTTTTACTTAAATAGATTTTTTCATGCGATACTTTTACTTGAGTATTTTTTTTTACCTCTGTATCTGTACTTTTACTTAAGTAACACAACTGAGTACTTCATCCACCGCTGTTAATAATGAATTCTATTACATTTTGTGTCCCACAGAATGTGACCAAACCAGTTCAGATGATGTACCAGATGAAGAAAATGCACTTCAGTTACATTCCAGATCTCGGCGTGCAGGTTGTTGGACTGCCCTATGTGGATGAAGAGCTGAGCATGTACATCCTACTGCCAGAGGAGACCACTGCTGGGGCAGAGGGGGTCCACAAGGTCAGCCAGCAAGAGACTTTATTTTAAGATTCATAATTATAATAATAGTAGTGTAGTATTAATAGTAGTATTAGTAGCAGTTTGTTATTTTTGTCATGCTCTGGTTAAATTTATAATGAACCATGACATCACACATTAAACATGCACTATGTAACATTTCTGGTGGATGTCTGCCGACTGCTGGTCTCCATGGAGATCTTATGGCTTTGCCTGGATGTTGCACAATAGCATTAATCTTACCTGTCTTTTATTTATGCAATTATGGCTTTCTTTTTTTTTTTTTTAAACAAACAAACAAAAAAAAACTGCAACACATGCATTCTTACAGTGAGGGGGGTCACCTCTCCTGTCCACAGAAATGACCTGTCACTTAGCCTGGTGGTGTCACCTTCTTGTCTCCATGGAGATAGATCACACCATCACATGACCGCTCTGAAGAAGACTACAAGTGAGCAGTTGAAACTGTCAGATATGAAAACAAACTAAACTTCGGTCTGAAAAAAGAATGTGTTTGAATAAAGGTGGAGAGCCCTCCACCAGAAAAGTTACACAGTGCACCTTTAACTGCATTTGGTTGTCTATTGCCTATTTGACATATTTTACTGTCTTTACTGTAACATAACTTCACCATTCATAATCTTGTTTTTAACGTTATGTCCTATGCTTTATTAATACAAATATAATGTGATTTCTCAGATTGAGAGCAAATTAACTCAGGGAACTCTTGATGAATGGACAAATCCTGCTCACATGGAGTTCGTAGATGTGCACATCCACATCCCAAAATTCAAGATGGAGGAAGACTACGAGCTGAACGAGCCACTAGCCAAAATGGGCATGGTGGATGTTTTCTGCTCAGCCAAGGCCGACCTGTCTGGCATGAACGGCGAGGGCGGACTCTTCCTGTCTACGGTGGCTCATAAGGCTTTTGTGGAGGTGAACGAGGAGGGCACAGAGGCGGCGGCAGCTACAGCCGGGATGGTGACGTTCTGTATGTTCAGGGAGGAGCATGTCACAGCGGACCACCCATTCCTCTTCCTCATCAAACACAAGGCCACCAACTCCATCCTGTTCCTTGGAAGGTTCATGTCTCCTCAGTAGATACCACTATATATCACATGCTAAAACTGACCATTCAAATGTAAGTTAATACAAATAAACTATACACTTACTCAAAAATTGTAAGATGTTGTTTTTATACATAATCTGAAATTACAGTGTTCTACAGTCTTCTTTTAACTGTATTTTGAGTTAAGTTAATGCCTTTGTTTTTTTCTCATTTCAACATGCTTACACTTTTCCATCTTTCTTGTGTCAATGGATAAAAAGAAAGTCAAAAAGATATTATCTAACTTTCAACTGGGGGAATTGTCTTGCTCAAGAACACAACAACAGGTTTAAGTATGAAAATGCTCTTACCGCTGAGTGAATACAGCCCCGCTACAATCAGAAAGCAACATAACTGTGAGGTGGAATGTTTATAGTTAGGTTTATTTTACTGTAGCCCATTTATTTTACCAGCAGATCCTCATTACAGTAGCTCAGTTAGTAGAGTGTTTGTCCACTGATCCGAAGGTTGGTGGTTTTAATGACGCTCTCGACATAAACATCATTGGTAGAGCAGTCAGATCCACTAACACACAGGTTGGCGGTGCAATGCTAGCTCCCATAGATGAATACTGTCATTGTGTCCTTGGGCAAGACACTTAATGTAAAGCGCTTTGTGTGCCTTGAAGGTGGAAAAGTGTTAGATAAAAATGTGACCATTTGCCTTTTTCAAGACAGTCCAAGAGGCTGCTCACACATTCAAGCTTTGGCATATATATAATACACTATTAAAATAAAACACTTAAAACAATCTTGTTACACCAACAAAGACTTTGTAGGCATGTCATAAAATCAGTCAAGCACCTCGAGCATCTGCAACATGAATTTCTTCCCATCCGTTAAAAATCTCTTGTGGCCATACCATCTTGTGAAAGCCTGAAGTCATCAGATAGTACGTACCTGGTTAGTACTTGGATGGGAGACCGCTAGGAATATCAGGTACCACAGTGGGGCGCCAGTGGAAAAAACCACTGTGTCTTTAGGCAAGACACTTCACCCACATTGCCTGTATGAAAATGGTATGTGTGTGAGTACGTTGGTGGTGGTTGAAGGGGCAGATGGCGCAGATTGGCATCCTCGATTCCGTCAGTCTGTCCCAGGGCATTTGTGGCCACAATAGTTGCTTACCACCACTGAGTGTGGAGTGAATGAATAATGCTCTGTAAATCGCTTTAATTAATTAATTAATCAATCAATACATATTTAATGAGACGAGTTCGGTGAGTTTAGAGCGGTTTAGTGCGCTTTTTTGACTTGCTTGTCAAATTAGCCTCTTCAAATGGATTTTAGTGTGACCCATTAAAGTATTGAGAGGGGTCTGTTTAGTGGCTTTTATTTTGAAAATTCATACCGGAAATGAGCCGTGCGTATTTATGAAGTTTGACAGCCCGGCTTCCCCCTGCAGCAGCCTGGAGGACTATTCCACGCACTTTTGATGTTTATCGCTTCAGTCTTATAAAAATGTAAGTATTGTACCCGATATAACCACGCATTTGTGTCATTTTATGTTGCTGTTAAGTTTGGGAAAGTTAAAAAAGCTAGCTCTTCACTGTTTAGATGGCTCAAATCCTAGCTTAGCACATTGCATTAGAATCTAAAGACAGTAAGAATGAAGTACATGGATTTATTACTTCTACAGATTGTTTTAATTTGTCATAATGCTACAGTTTTATGACCAAATCCAACAGAAAGAGTTCAGAGCTGCTTTCCATTCTTAAAATCTGACCACGACTTTACCAGAATTTCCTGTATTTAGGTACACGTCATAGGATACAGTTTGATTTGAGTTTAATGCGCGTGCTCTATTTAACATTTTAGCTTTGTTTACTATTTTGATTTCGTGTGTATCTTGTAAATAGATGAGCTGTCAGGAGAACAACACGTGTCCAGTGAGGGTGCTGGTGACGGGGGGCTCTGGGTTGGTAGGCAGAGCCATTCAGCAAGTGGTGAAAGAAGAGGGGGGAGCCAGAGAAGGAGAAGAGTGGGTGTTCCTCTCCTCCAAGGATGCTAATCTAATGTGAGTTGATACACAAGTTTAAAACAAGATTGCAACTATATGTTTGTAAGTGTGTTATGCAATATTTGTACCCAGGAACAAGGAGGAGACCAAAGCCGTATTTGAGAAACATAAACCTACTCATGTGATCCATCTGGCTGCTATGGTTGGAGGGCTTTTCAAGAATATGAAGTTTAATCTGGATTTTTGGGTTGGTATTAGTACAGCAGATGTTATGTTGCATTACAGTTTACCTTATTAATTATTTCATAATTGGGGTGCTTGATATTGGAAAAAAATGAATGTACAGATTTTTTTCTGGTATGTTCAATTTCGATTAGATTTGTGATTAGTGTTCTCATGCCAGAATACATTTTAAACATTTTAGAGCAGATTGAAATATGAACTGCATACCTAATACAAGAATCTCATGCATTTGTTTGTTGTTTATGTTTTCCATAAATACAGAATATTGTGTTATTTGCATGGGACAGTCAAGTACCAAACTAACTGCAGCCTTCAAGATTTATTTATTATTATAATCGATTATTCAAATCGATTTGCAATGTTTTCTACAGCTCCAGTCATCATCAAATATTATCATCATTTTCATTGACAATCTGAAATGTGTTCCCTTCCAGAGAAACAACATTCACATCAATGACAACGTGCTGCAGGCAGCACATGAAGTTGGTGTAGTAAAAGTGGTGTCCTGTCTTTCAACGTGTATTTTCCCAGATAAGACGACCTACCCCATTGACGAAACTATGGTAGGATGCTTCATTTTATTGCTTCATGGAATTGCTATTGTTTTGAAGGAATATACTAGCAACAGATCGTGCACTGCTTAGCTGGAATTCCAAAGAGTAATAAATTGGTTTGTTGAAAGATAATTACAGGCAGTAGTGGAAAGTAACACAGTAGTAGAGATGCCTAAAAATTCTACTTAAGTAAACTTTACAGTGGATACTTTTTACTTTTACTTCACTAAATTTGAGAGCAGGATCTGTGCTTTCTTCTCCACTACATTTTTGAACTGGACTGAAAAGTAAAAAGTACTTTTCATATGATTTGAGGGGTTATTTTTACCATGTTCGTGGTAACATCCTGACGAAAGTTTTCAAGTTCAAGCTTCAGCTTTGAGCAAACAAAAATAAATACACAAATTCATAAGAAATTGATTTTTATTGCTGCTGTTGACCAAAATATGTGGCATTTTTAAATCATTATCACTACATTTAACACTTTCACAAATTAACACTTGTGTGAAATACTTTTTACTCTTTAAGTATATTTTTAAACGGGTACTTAAATATTTTACTATAATTTTTTTCATGTGATACTTTTACTTTTACTTGAGTAACTTTTTACCTCTATGTCTGTACGTTTATTTAAAGGCCCTATATTATATTATATTATTATCACAAGGTGGTTTCAGTTTGAGAGAAGAACTCTTAAATATGAAGAACTCCCTAAATATGCAGGGTTTGTGTATTAAACATGTGTGAATGAAACAAAACACACCTCCAGGTCTGTTTGTGATGAGGAAACAACATTCTAACGTAGATCAGAAAATAGCGCAATATGGGCCCTTTAAGGAACAAAATGTAGTGCTTCAGCCACCACTGATTACAGGACAAATCATTAAATAAATATCCAGATAAAGCACATGTTGTACTGTAATGTAAAGTTTCTGTTGCATCTTTCTGCAGATCCATAACGGTCCACCGCATGACTCAAACTTCGGCTATGCCTATGCAAAGAGAATGATCGACATTCATAACAGGTGCAGAAACCCACTTGTTTGTAGCCTTCATATTTTATTTATATGGAATAGCCAAATACTTGCTTAGATCTGTAGTAAGATGTTTGTATGTATTTATCTTTACAGAGCATATTTTCAACAGTATGGGCGCTGTTATACTGCTGTGATTCCCACTAATGTTTATGGTCCACACGACAACTTCAGTATCGAGGATGGCCATGTGCTACCGGGACTCATACACAAAGCTTATCTTGCTCAAAGTAAGTTACTGTTACAGAGTTATCCTATCCCAGGGGTGAAGTGAAATACTTGCCAACTCTCTCTCATCTGTTTTTGCTATGGTCAGAGGAAGGGAAGCCTTTGGTCGTGTGGGGCTCTGGATCTCCAAGACGGCAGTTTATTTACTCTTTGGATTTGGCTCGTCTTTTCCTATGGGTTTTAAGAGATTATCCAGAAGTAGATCCCATCATTTTATCTGGTAAATCGTATCATTAATAAGATTCAAAACAAATAGTATATACTGTACATTGTTTGTCAAACTAAGAGGTTAATTTTAATATCTTGCAGTTGGTGAAGATGATGAAGTTTCGATCAAAGAGGCAGCAGAAGCAGTTGTTCAGTCTCTTAATTTTAAAGGTGAAGTGGTGGTATCCTTTTGTATTGTGCCATTTCAAGTTTATAAATGATCATGGTCTATGTGCATGTTTGGCTCTCAGTTCACCATCAAACTGACCTTAATCCTGTGACTTCAGTATGACACTAGCAAAGCTGATGGCCAGTTTAAAAAGACAGCCAGCAATGCAAAGCTTTGCAGTTACTTACCAAATTTCAAGTTTACGCCATTTAAACAAGGTACCATTCCTCCACTGGTTCTATTTGTTGTTTTTTCATTCAAGAGTTTCATTCAAGTTCTTACCAATGTTTTTGTTTTACAGCTTTGAAGGAAACCTGTGATTGGTTTGTGAAAAACTATGATACAGCTCGCAAATAAAATCTGGGGCACATGAGGTTTTATTAGTTATTACTGTTATCATTAGTTGGAACAGCAGTTACTAATCTGAGAGTTCTGCAGTGAAATGTTTGCTACATAGTTCTGTTCTGATGATTTATGAAGACCATGGTATGGATCATATTTGTTACAATGCAATTTTTTCTTATGTCAAGAAATGATATTAAGCTTTCTCTGGTATTAGTTACATTGGTTAGTTTAATTTCAATTTGAGTGATTTGTACTGATGAAGTCCATTTCTACTTTAATTTTTTTGTATAATTATCAAACAGACCAAAATAAATATTTTCTACCAATAAGTTTTCTTGTTGAAATGAAATTCTCAGACATTTAATTTTTGGCTCAAATAATTTATTAAAATATAATGTACAACAAAAACACAAAATGGAGATATTTAAAACCATAATGAACAAACAATAAAATGAGCAATGCTGGTGTAACAGATTACATACAAAGACATTCAAATCTTATTTTACATAGGAGGAGTGTCCTCCCTCATGAACTCTACAGAACTCCTGTCCAAGCACAGCCCTCTTCTTACAGGCCTTTCCTGTTTTGGTGATGCCATTGCAGAGGAGACGTCCTGATAGTGAACTGCAGACACATACATGAAGCTAGCATAAATGATAGATAAACAAAGGCAGTTATAATGTCAGGACTCTAAAAGACTGACCTGTTGCTGATGACGGAGGGGCTGGGACTCTCACTTCTGGAGTAATTTACCAAATCATGAGAGTCATTCGCATCATCAAATACACCTCCAAAGTTTCTCAGCGGAATGTCATCAACGAGAGCCTAAAACACCAGAGAATCAGTGAAGGTACATTGTATTAGGCGTGTCACAATAACACATTTTGAACTACGATATATTGTTTAAGACAATAGACGATAAACGAAGATATTGAAACTAATTTATGCCACGGACAACAATCCTAAAGCAGGATTATCTCCAAAAAACTACTACTATTACTATTACTATTACTATTCTAAATTTACAATTTAGTTAAAAAAAAGAAAAATTGCAGAATTAAACACTTTAGTTTATATCTGTAATGAGTCATAGAAGTTATTTATTCATCCCTTTACAGCTCAAATATTATCATAGAACAGAAAATTAAAAATCCCCCACTAGTGCGAGGAAAAAGTACACATGTTAAAAACTGACCCCCAAAAATTGTATAACATTGTATTAATCAGTGGTGGATAAAGTACTTAAATTTGTTACTTAAGTAGATTTTTTTCATGTGATATTTTTTACTTAAGAAAAATGTTTAAAGATGCACTTTAAGAGTAAAAAGTCAGTCACACAAGTGTTGTTAATTTGTTAAAGTTTTAAATGTAGTGATATTGATTTTAAAAAATTATAGATTTTGGTGAACTGTACCAATACCAATCAACTTATTTTTTCCTTATGAATTTTGTGTATTTTTGTTTGCTCAAAGCCGCAGCTCGTCAGGATGTTACCACAAACGTAAAAATAACCCCTCAAATCATGAAAAGTACTTTTTACTTTTCAGTCCAGTTCAAAAATGCAGTGGAGTAGAAAGTACAGATACTGCTCTCAAAATGTAGTGAAGTAAAAGAAAAAGTAACCACTAAAATTTACTTTACTTAGGTAGAATTTTTTGGTATGTGTACTTTAATACCAGTGGTGGAAGATAACTAAGTAGGCCCATATTACGCTATTTTCTGATCTATGTTATAATATTTCCTCATCACAAACATACCTGGAGTTGTGTTTCATTCACTCGTTTAACACAAACCCTGCATATTTAGACTGAGTTCTTCATACACCTTCACTAGAATCATTTGGATGATTTTAACCCTGGAATTGCCAATCTCTACCGAACTAAAGATAAAAGGTAGCTGAAAACTACCGCTTCATGACATCACTAGGTGGAACAGAGCATTTTGAGCTTTGGAGAAGTAGTCAGACTAATAATAAAGGGTTACTCAAACATGTGTGAATGAAACAACACAACACAACTCCAGGTGTGTTTCTGAGGAGGCAACAGAATTCTAACATGGCTCAAAACTCTCAAGAGTAAATTTTATGTAATATAGGCCCTTTAACATAAACAGGCAGGACTTACTGCAGACAGAACAGGTTTCACTAGGGTCCTTGGGGTTGAGTGACTGTGGAGGGATTCTGGCAGTGTCCTCTTATGAAACGGAGACACCACTGATATGCACAGGTCACCTAGAGACCAGGGACAGGTTTACTCTCATCTGCTTTCTGCTGAGCTAACGTTATTCAACTCTTTCAACTAATTAAAAACCTGATATGAAGCCATCTTGATTGAGCAAGTCACTTTTCCCAGGTAACCCATCATTTTCTTCTCTGTCAAGAAGAATCAAACTTATACCACTTGCCTCAGATCTGATTAGTTTATGAGAAAAAGAGACATGAAACTGATTAAGTTTATAAATACCTCTCAGGTGTAGAGGAGGGTGGGTAAGAAGGGGAAGAAGCGACAGGCTTTTGCGGCTCAACGATTTCACATGGGCCCAGTGGGAAAGGGGCAGTTGTTTGACGGTTACTATGGAGACAAGAACCCAGTTGTCCAATAAACCAGTAACCTGTATGAAAACAAAACACGTTATTCTAAAATAACCATCTCCACATAAATTAAACTGAAATACTTACCAAGGGAGAGTGCGAGGAGGAGGAGGCTAAGGCTACAGAGATCAAGTGCTGGCTGTTCGTTCACTTCCGCTATTGCGTTCAGGGGAACTGTAAGCAGCAGCATGGCTCGAGAAAAACCATGGCAACGAAGAAACGTCAAAAGGACAGCGCCAAGGACAAAGTAACCTGTATGAGCCATGCATGTCCACAGGGCTGTTAAACTCAACCCTGCAAAGAGAGAAGTTATGGATTAGGCAATGCAGATTATAATAAACATTTAAAAAGCTACGGTGTGTAACTTTCTGGAGGCAACACATCACCTACTATACAATTCCATGAAAATAGAAAGTTAAAACCATACTTCGGAACATTCTCCATGGCGATTTTCAGTGCAGTAAATGTAACAAAAATGAAAAAGACTTGTACTTTAATTCAATTCATTTAAAACAACTTCAGCTGATCCAAGTGCTTCACATAAAAGTCAACAAAAAACAAATATACAGATTTATTTTTATTTATCTTTATTTATACAGGCAGACCCAATGAGAGCACTTTGTTTTTTTTCATGGGCGCCTTGTTCAAAATATAGAAAATAAACAAAAAACATACAAAATAAATAAGTATACAAGTCCATTTAAAACATTAAAAACAGGTGCAGGTGTGAGTATAAAAGTTTGCTACCAGATTATTAAATTGCGTTTGTGGCACCAAGATATCCTGTTTAGCTAGTATTTTAGTGTATTTTTGTCTAAAAAGTTACATACTGTGGCTTTAAATGGAGAAGTACTCACCTGCCCACCCGAGGTAGCTTTGAATCATTTGAAGCCGACCCTCGATCCTGTCCTGCATGTTATCCAGATAGTGCAGTACAAAGCCAAGTGTGCTGTTCATGCGCTCCAGTTTACTCATGAGATCAGAGTAGTACTGGGAGGTCTGGTCCTGATACTGCAGAAACTCCACCATACTGGCGTCTGCTTGAGCATATGGAGAGAAATACAGCGGTTTGTGAAAACAGGATTAAAACAGCAAGTCCATTTCTGCAGTTTAGCTAAAGGTCCTATATTACACAAAACTTGTATCGTGAGCTTTAAGCCATGTTATAATGTTATTACCTCCTCAGAAACATACCTGGAGCTGTGTTTTGTTTCATTCACACATGTTTGAGAGTAACCCTCTCCGGGTGGGTGGTGAATCCTTGCCTCAAGTGGAGGAGTTCAAGTATCTCGGTGTCTTGTTCACAAGTGAGGGAAGGATGGAGCTGAGATTGACAGGCGGATCGGTGCAGCGTCTGCAGTGATAAGGTCGTTGGACTGTTGTGGTCAAGAAGGAGCTGAGTCGAAAGGCAAAGCTCTCGATTTACAGGTCAATCTACGTTCCTACCCTCAGCTATGGTCATGAGCTTTGGGTAATGACCGAAAGGACAGGATCACAGATACAAGGGACCGAAATGGGTTTCCTCCGTGGCTGGGCGCTCCCTTAGAGATAAG
>KN486279.1:11843-48629 GCA_000787095.1 Periophthalmodon schlosseri | reverse complement strand
TTATTATTTGGTGTGACCTTCAAAATTCAAACCCTTTTGCCTGACGCATTTACATTAGAGTTTAAAGGTGCACTATGTAACTTTTCTGGTGGAAGTTGCGCCACCTGCTTCTCCATAGAGGTGTTATTGCTTTGCCTGGGATGTTCCACTGTATGTCATTACGCCTATCAATCATTCTCCCTGTAAATAAGCAGACGAAGCCACTAGGCATCAAAGAGAGGAGCGATAGATAAAATCTTTTCAGTTATATGTTCAGTAAATTAATTGTGTTCACACTTGCACATTAAAATGGAACTAAACTGGGACTAATTTCAGAACTAATCCTGGAATAGACCAGGACTAGATCAGGACCAAACCAGGACCAAACCAGGACCTTCCATCAAACCAGGACCGAGCAGAGACAAGTGTGAACGCACCCTAAAAACAGAACCGGTTTGAACCTAGATTTGAACATTGTAGAGGCCTGTATCTGAGGAGGGATTCATTTTTAGAACACAGCACTCCTTCATATTTTTTCCTCTTTTCTTCATAAACTTCCACTTAACTGAGAAGAAAGAGATGTAAATCTATGATCAATATTTACCACAGCCATTATCCCACCAAACAAAGTATTCATTAGAGAAATGTGATTTCATACATATACAGTATCAAAGGGACAGATCTTATTATTTTATCTCTGTGAATAGAGGAATATCTAGGAACACTTTGTCCAAATGGTTCTTTTTGTTTTATCGTGTCCTTTCTTACCAGTTTTCTCTCTCTCTCTCTCTCTCTTTACAGTATCAACTCATTTGGACACTGGTAAATGCCAAGGCTTGGAACCGCCTGCCCTTGCCTTTCAAAATTCCTGCAATGGGAGAACATGTTTTTGTGTGGGTGGGTTGTTCAGCCAAGCAAAGCTGTTTTGGTCCTGATTTTTTATTTATTTTTTCATGCGATAATCTTGCAACACCAAATGCTACCTCGCGATGGGGACAAACAAACTAATCATCTCTCTACCAATCAATCTCTATAATCAGATGTAGTATTCTAAATATTCTCTAAGTATTTCTGAAAGTATGGATTATTTTATTCGCATGTTGTCATTGCAGCTGATCTGTTGCCAAACAAAAGAAAAAATTACACTTCTGGAAATTACCTAAAGCTTTTGTAAACAGTGAGGTCAAATATGTAGAGTTTTGGGATGGCCTGTCTCTTGGGGATTAGGCCGAAACATACATGACAGTTGAAAGAGGAAGAGGGAATGCCCAAGATACTAGGTAAAAAGATGAAATGAAATATACTTTTTAGAAATCTTTGCCTGCTACTAACAAAACCAACACAAAACCTGTTAACCAATGTATTATTTCACTGGAGTTTACCAGATTACCACTCAGGGGCTGACTTTCCACTAAACGTGTGACTTCCAAGGTAACGCAACTCTTTTTTTCCCCTTTACCAGAAGTTGCATCAAAACTTATTAGGCATGTGCGATAGAGATAGAGAGATAGGAGGAGAGAGAGAGTGAGAGAGGAGGAGGCACCGAAAGGCAGAGAGAAGATTAAAGGAGAGTCATTCATGTGGTGAGCCCAAGCAAAACCATTTGAGCTACTTTCTCTCTTGCACAGATAAAGCAGAAGTGTGAAGTCGACTGAGTGCTTGAGGGCTGGTTGGCGATGGCACAGGGCTCCGATAGCAACGACGCAAGCTACAAGTCTCCATCCCCTGCAAGTCGAGCGGTGAGTCTACTATCTTCTAATTTAATACCTGTTTTATGTATTTTGTATTGATTTTACATACTTTTACACATAGATTGGGTTGTCCTTTTCTACCAGTTGTCACATGTTACACAGTGTTTTACATGCACACATGCTGTAGGTATTACTCAACCAATGTGTAGGCTTTTGTGAATTGCACGATTCATCTCATGCCCAGCCAGAGTGAATCCATTGTCTGTTTTGAGGGCGCAAACTGTGAATGACTGGGCAAGTGTCAGGAACAAATTGTGTCGTACTTGCATGTGCGTACAGTAATGTGTCCACAACAGAGTATGGCTTTGTAAATTCTCACTATTCAGTTCATTTTTGTATTGCCCAAAATTTCTTGCCAAAAACTTCACAGCAAAATTGTTGATTTAACCAACAAAAAGTTAGAAAATTCACTCATTCTGGTTGTTTTTGTCAGCACATTATTAAAGCAATGGTTGTTTTGCCTGACCTCAATATGTGTGCCTTTGATGTAGAGTATAACTGACACAGCACTTTTGAATGGGTTACTTATTTTGATACCATATAATCAAACGGTTAGGAAGTTATGGGTTTGTTACCAATGACTCAGCCACTCCGAAACCCAGCCCTTCCTTGTACAAACTAAGGTGATATAGATTTGCACCTGTCACGTAAGACCGACCATATATAGTTAATAGATTTCACCATTTAAATAAACTTGTTTTTTGTTGTTTTTGTTATTCAGGGCTCCTCGGATGATGTTAAGAAGGTGATGCGGCGAGAGAAGAACCGAATTGCTGCACAGAAAAGCAGGATGAGGCAAACTCAGAAAGCAGACAGCCTACATTTGGTAAGACTTTGCACTTTAAAACATCTCTACTCTGAATACATCTTGTTTCTGATACAATTGTCAAACCACTAGAAATAGGACTGCACTATAATTACACTACCTGACCATGTGGCGATGTGTCATGGCTTCTGCTGTCACTTGGACGCTGGTCTAAGTTTGCAAAAGCTACAGGAATAAATTAGCACGTGTGGGCATCCCTCCTTAGCATGCCAGAAATGCAGAGATGATGACTACAACTTTTACAATACATCAACTGTCACTTTGTTTTGTTCAAAAAATCTCACCGCATCAGCTTACGAAATGTTTATATTGCAGTCGACCCATGATCTAGCTTTTTCAGTATTTTTCAGAGCTGCTGTTCACTGTAACTTGATAGATCAACTTAAAAACCTGTGTGGGAAGAAGTCATATGTCCAAAAAATACACAAGACATCTTCTCTTGTAGTACTTTAAAGTCAGCATTCTGTGGTTTTGCTTTTATCATGCTGCTTGATAAACAGGAAGGCAAATTTTCCCTCGCGGTGACACCAGACTGACTTCCTGTTTCCTCAGTAGTAGTTTTGGTGAGGGTTAAGTTGTATGCCGTGGGCAGAGAGAGGGGGAAACGCGGCAGTCACTTCTTGTAAACGCACACAGAGCAGTGGGCTGTGTTTGGCTGAGTGACGCATGAATGCATGGGGTTTACCCAGAGCCTCTGTGACAGTAAAGACCTATAGTGCTGTTTCAGGGAGTGATGTGACCTTTGCGTTGCCAAAGTGGAATGTTTGATATTGTCTCAAAAGGTGGGAAGAACATAAAGGGACTAAACATGTGAAATAACCCCACAATATTAACATTTACTGTAATGAGGCCTGTCACCGGTACAGCAAGTTTACATACTTACAGTTTCATTCTATTTTTCTTGCCAAATTAGCAAATGGTCTATTTTTGTTTAAACCAATCAGAGGTGTGGTCCAAGAAATTATTCAAGAAATACTGTAAGAGTAAAAAAGTATTTGGGAAAACTACTACTACACACAAAAAAATGAAAAACGAAAGACAGGGAAACTATGAAATATCTACCACAGTGGGGAGAGAGGATGTGGTTCATGCACTTTATTATTAAGATAAAATACATAAAATGATCTTCTATATAAATTACAAACACCAGTTTCTTATTTCCTAACAAATAATTTTCCAGGAGAGCGAGAACTTGGAGAAAGAAAACGATGCTCTGAGGAAGGAGGTGAAACAGCTGACAGAAGAGGCCAATTATCTGTCGTCAGTGCTGAGCAGCCATGAGCCGCTGTGCACAGGCCTGACCCCCACGACCCCTGACCTCATCTACCCCGCCCACCACGGCTCCTACCACCAGCACATTGCCGTCTCACACTACCAGCACTGACCTTTCAACCCTGACCCCAACTGATAACCTCAACGGAGAGACAAGACCCGAGCTGTACTTACAACATACTGTCTATACGTCATATGTCAATGACAGCAAACTGTAACAGGATGAAATTCACTATTTATTTTGCTTCTGCTCATCTATGTCTTTATGATCTGTGATTGTATTATGGAGTGCCAGTCTATGTTTACAAAGGGAGATATGAGACCAATTATTGTATGTTATTGAAGAGAGAGTATTTTTGTAAGCAGCAATTTACTAGTGTTATACATAAGCTGTATATTTTATACAGTCTATGGTGTTATATGACTTTTTCTAATGCTGTCTTGTTTTTCGGGTTATTTTATGTATTTTTTCTCAGGAGCCACTGACAGATGTGATTGTTTGACAAGCAGAATGTACAAAGGTTGACATGACCAAAATCTGGAGAGCTGACCAACTGTATTGTGCAAGCTGAATAGTGATTGTACAAGAGATACATTATTGTCTATTTATTAAATGTGAAGCCTCGCGCCTAATCTTGTAGACCTTGTGTTTTATTTCTTGTCATCAGCAGACAGGGCGTGCACGTCTGTGCTGCATTTGATAAAGACTACAACTGTTGCACGTTATCTGTGTGCAGTCTTTAGGTGGCAGTGTTGAACAGCACAGCAAGTTGCCTACTTTTATATTTGAGGATATTACACTCATATTGTATAGTAATAAATTACACAGCCCGTTGGCATCGTGCTTAAACCCGTTTAAACTGACCTAAATATAGGCCTCATAATAAATAAATCAATGACAGTGATGATGCCAGATTTAGTCTGCAGGCGTAATTTAGTCTTACTTCAAACTGCCCAGACTGTAGTAGGCCTGTTTTATTCCTAAGTGTCATTTGAGATTCAAAATGCTCTCTAGAATGCCTGAAGTCTTACATGTACAAAGTACAGACAGTAGCCTACGAAACGTTTGCAGGCACAGTTCTCTCTGTAACTCCGCCCTTGGCCCTCCTCATAGTTTTGTTTGCCTGACATTTTCAGAGGAGTTTCCGAACGGGGATCCTGGGTCGGGACGGCACACGTGTTCGTACCAGTCTGTGCGTACAGTGTCCAGAGAGAAAGGGGTCAGGCTGTTAAAGTAATGCAACGAAGGAGTTTAAAGCAAAGTTCAGTTGATTGACCGACGAAACGGCAGGAAATAAAAGAGTGTAGCGTAAGGCCTTACCAACAGAGTTAAAAGTGGAACTCAGCTATCAGTGTTTGAGGTTCAGTTTACGTTGTCAATAAGAGGAGGCAACAGCAGTGCAAGAGCTAATGCGTTATAAATCCGAACATTTTTGCTATTGTGGCGCGCTATTGCCCATTTCAAGTTGATTGAAAGAAGACAGTTTGTAAGGCATAATGAGTGAAAAAGAGGCGTTTGAGGACAGTAAAGTGAATAGCGCCAAAAATGTGGATTTGGAGAAACACTCTAAAGCAGAGGAGGGGGATCATGGTGCGGACCAGTGTGCCCGGGACGAGAAGCAGTTGTTCAGGGACGTGCCCTTGTCACCGACCCGTCTGTACAAGCGGCGCTGGCTCATAGTCTGTCTCTTCAGCAGCTACTCCCTCTGCAACTCCTTTCAATGGATACAATACGGCATCATCAACAACATCTTCATGCACTTCTACAGCGTGGACGCCTTTACTATAGACTGGATGTCCATGATCTATATGCTTACTTACATTCCGTTCATCTTCCCTGTCACTTGGCTGCTGGATAAAAAAGGTCTGCGGGTCATCGCATTGGTGGCCACAGCTCTGAACTGTGCCGGCACGTGGGTCAAGGTCCTGAGCGTCAAACCAAATCTGTTCGCCGTCACTTTTTTCGGACAGTTCTGCTGCTCCTTTGCTCAGGTGTTCATTCTGGGGATGCCCTCCAGAATCGCCTCCGTGTGGTTTGGTTCACGGGAGGTGTCCACTGCCTGCTCCATCGGAGTGTTTGGGAATCAGGTAAATTAAATCCCCTACAAACCTCTGTGGTGCATGTTAAATCTCCATCCAGTTCATCACTCATTACCAGGCATGGCCTTGTTTTAACTTATTTAAACACGTGGATAACTGGATCTCGTTGATAACTGTATCCAAGTGCACGTCTGCGTAATTACGCACCATCCAGCTTTGGTTTAAACTATATTTATTCTATATTCTGTTATATTGGCAGTCACAAGAGCAGTTAACACATTTATCTGGCTGATGCATCGTAAAAAACTAAAAGACTACCATAACCATGCATCATGCTACAAATGCATCTTTCCAATAAAATACATTTTTGTGTCATCTCAGGCAGTGTAAGCTATTATAGATGACTATTTTAAAAAGGGCTTATTAATGCGAAATGTGCAAAACTTATCTACCCAGACAGGCAGGTGATAGTATGGAGACCCTCCACCAGAGAAAGTTGCACTACATTATTTGCGAACTGTGGAGTATTTAGAAGAAATCCTATTAGAAACAAAATTATAACATGGTTATGAAAAGTAAAAGCACAACACAAGTATACTAAGTACAGGACTTAAAGGTGAACATTAGCCAGGGTCTTGACTTATGAATCCAAATTACTGTATACATCTAAATAAGTAAGCTTTTCACTTGACACCAATTTACTATTTGCTCAGCAGTTTATGCAATTTTACTTCATTAACACTTCATGCTGCTGCAGAGTATAATAAGTAGAAGGACAGAGCAGAGTGGTGCCTCAGTGGTATCACATGTAGCTGGGAATGTAACATCAGCCTTTTGTTACTTCATTGATAGTTCAGAAAACACCACCGCTAAAACTGTTGCTCAGGCTTCCTATTTACTTTTTTCCTATTATTGAGCCTCACTTTGGGACTGTCAAAATGCCACAGAACAATAACTTGAATGGCAACCATGCAAAATCCCAACTTGGGGGAAAGGAATTGAAGATCAAGGCAGCTAAGGACAACGCTCCTGCTCTTGCTTCTCTTGAGTGGAGCCCCGGACCACTCGGCATCTCCAGTGGCTCTCGTTTGGATATTGAGTCTATCAATGGTGATTTGACCCAGCTCATGCCCAAGGCTAAAACTAAACTCTATCATCGTCGTTGGTTCATGCTTTTCCTTTTTTCCCTCATGTCAGCCTGCAGTGGCTTTATGTGGCTTGAGTATGGCATTATCAGTAATATTTTCATGCGCTTTTACAGTGTTGATGCGCTTGCTATTGACTGGCTGTCTCTTATCTATCTTCTCACCTATGTGCCTCTTGTTCTGCCTGTCCTCTGGCTTTTGGACAATAGAGGAATCCGGGAAGTGGTCCTTGTTGGTGCAGCTTTTAACTGCATTGGCGCTTGGGTCAAAGTAGGTAGTGCTCATCCAGATTATTTTGCGGTTACATTTTTTGGGCAGTTTATTTGCTCGGTTTCCGTGGTTTTTATTCTTGGTATCCCCTCATACATCGCATCAATCTGGTTTGGAGACAAGGAAGTTTCCACTGCCTGTTGTATTGGAGTTCTTGGAAATCAGGTGTGTTCATAGTAACTTCAAATATGTTATCAGTATGTGGTTCGTATATCTACACCAAGGCTCATGCAGTGATCTTTAAACTGCCTACTTGTAGCTTGTTCAAGGCTCAGTTAGATGCCAAAGTCATATAGCAATGCCTGTGTCCTGGCGTGAAAGAACAAAAGGATTGCATTACTCCTGGACTGAAACCTATAATCAGTTTAAGATGTCTGCTGCTCATATTTGTGGAAATACTATAAATCTAAGAACAATAAACAATATCTTGAATGTCCAGCTGATTAAAAAGTTGACACACAGGATATCAAACAAAATATTATTTCTAGAGTAAACTTAATGTAATACAAAGTGATAGTACAGTTACTGCTGCCACTTCCACTGTGTAACAGTACAATACAATTTAACACTTTAAAAGCCCAAATGTACTCTTATGGGCTCCGGAATGTTCTTTTCAATAACATGTTCTTTTAAAATATTTGATCAAAATTAAGTATAGCTTCTGATAATTAAATAAATAATTAACCCAATAAACTGGGCTTTGGTCTACATTGCCACCATGTTTTAATGAATGCAATCCAGTGTTGTAACTATTTAATAATATATATTTTGTTTTACAGCTGGGTATTGCCATTGGATTCCTGGTGCCTCCCATTCTCGTCCCAAATGTTGAAGATAAGGGGGAGCTGGCTCAGTACATCAGCATCATGTTCTACATCACCGCAGGCGTGGCCACTCTACTCTTTGTTCTGGTCGTCTTTGGTATGAACTCATCTCAACTTGGTTTCAGTTTTAGAGCTGTAGGCCTTTAGTCGATTAATCGGTTGATGTTGTATTATTTGAAATTTGTATTAGTCAACTAAGCATTTTATTTAGATTAAAAGGATTTATATGGGACAACAGCAGAAAGGAGCAGTTAGTGAGTGAGGTAGTGAGCTAGATTTGGTATTTTTTGATATTTTTATGTACAAAGTATGATTAAACTCATGATTCACAAGTTTAATCTGTCTTTTGTTTCCTCTAGAACATTTTTGCTGCATAAGTAGTTATTTTTGTATGAACTCTTGTGCAATTGTAGTCTTGAGTGCAGTTTTAATCAGATATATAGGCATAGGTAATGGTTCTGAGAACTTTTGCCACATCCCCTTTTTAATCAACTAATCAATCAGCAGGACATGTCTTTAGTTGACCAAGAATTTCTTTACACAACACAGCTCTATTCAGTTTATGTTCCTCAAATATCACAAATATAAGAATCTAAGACATAGTCAAAACACTGAAAATGGACACCCTAAGATACAATGCAATACAAGATTATGGGAAAATATAGCCAACAACATTCCTTTTTAAACAATTATTCAATATGCAACACTTTCTGAGTGATTATTGGTTAAGGGGATAATCTAGTGACAATGCTAACGCTAAAATGTTTGTATGCGATGGAGGTAGTCAATACAGGCCTTACAAGACTTTGTACTTTTTTGTGACACACCAAACAAATCCAGGCAGGAGACTAATTGTTATATGGCCTTGCTTCTGTCAACAGGATTTCAGTGTCTATTATTACAACCTTTTTGAGAGAGCATCTGTGACAAATGGAAGTTATTAGAGAATTCAGATAGTCATTGGTTTTAGTTTACATCTGATATGAATGAACAAAATTGTCCCTTTGAGTGGACTGGCAAAAGTGCTGACATGGACATCTTGAACCAGTCACTCCCACAGTCTAAGAATGACAGAAAGGCTACTATTGTTCAAGGCAAGTCAGGAAGTTGGTCACAAGATAAGGAATCTAATCAGCAGAAAAATAACAGGCCACAGAAAAAATGTTTAGTTAATTAATACATTTTTATGTAGGTGCAATAAAACAAAACACTTAATTTTGTAAGTGGAGGCGTTTGAGTTTAGGAAAACTAATTACAGGAATTGCAATAGTTGGTCACTGCAGTCCGAAACGGCTTAATGAAAAAGCTGTTGTGCTGTGGGGGAGGGCTCGTGGGCTTGTGTTAAAAAGTTATGCATTCATTTACAAAAGGAAGCTTGTGAGGATATTCCATAGTAAGGCTGTGGCCACCATTCACACTGTCAGCTTGGCCTTTATCAGTTATTGTGTTCACTATTATGTTGTAAAAATGAGAGCCTTGTTATAAAGGATATGCTCTGTATTGGACCTGTCTTGGAGGCTTGTGGTGAGCGTGTGCTGTGCTTTACACGTCTTTGCAGCAGTAGTTTGATGCTATGACAAATCCACTCCTAGCACACACCCTCAGACACGCTCATGCCAGGTGCCATGTGTGAGGGTTGTCCTGCTGGCCGGCCCATCTGTGCTGCTGCTATAGACCTATGAGTCAACGGGGCAGACAGAGTCCCACTGTTGCGTGTAAAAAGTGTGGTGGTTGCTGCCCTTTAGACAGTTGATGAAACAAACCCTGCTTTATTTGGATAAGAAATCACATTATATAACTAACAATCAGTAACAGTTCACAAACGTTTACTCTAGCAAATAAATCTGAGTTTACAGCTTGCCTAGACTAGAACTTAAGAGAGCCTGTGAAAACTAGAAAATGAATAAATCAGAATTTAATGCAATGTACAGCTGCATTATGTAATAATAAACCAAAATGTAATCAAGTTGTCACTTCATTATGTAATAAAACTGCATTTTTAAATAGTTTTGTAATAATTTGTTGAAGCATTATTACATAATGTGGCTGTACAAAGACTAAACCAAACCTCTGCGATTAAATACTATACACTATGTGGTATATAGAAGAATCTCTTGTTCTAGGTTCAAGGCGCTAAGTTGTTTGTCTTAAAATCACAAAGGTCACTTGAGATAAATATAAACATTGTTTTGGAGAAAACAGTAACCCTCTGACAAAAATGTGTTGTTTGTTGTACTTTACGCCTACTATGACTCATGTGTGTACTCGTGTACTTTTGTATTGATTATGTGCATACAGTATGATAACAATGCAATATAATTTTGGTCAAAATCATAACAGATCTTTAGACTGCAACTGCACTGTAAAGCTATAATATCCTTATTGCACAAATATAATTGATTCACAATTGTATACATTTATTCGCAATTATTCTCCATATGAATAATATTTCTTTTCTTTTTCCAGTGTTCCAGGAGCGTCCCAAATTGCCCCCCACCCAGGCCCAGGCTGTGGCCCGCAGTATCCCCCCAGAGCAGTATTCCTACACTGCCTCTATCTTGAGACTGCTGCGCAACAAGCCCTTCGTCCTCCTCATCATAACCTATGGTCATTATCAGTACATCAAGGCACGCACACTGCATCCGAACCAAAACATTTTACTAGTTCTGGAAAGTACAGTAGAGTACAATACACCAACTATACCAAAATAAACAAATGTGTATGTGTCATGGAAGGGTCCAAAGTTCATTTATGGACTAATAAAACTGACATTGGTTCAATCAATATAGCATGTCTTTTCTAGAATATCTTTCCAATACAATATGTTTTATATTGTATTGGTTTCATTGTATGGATTGCTCATATCTCATATTATTAGTGGTTGACCTTCAGTTTCCAAACAGCTGCTAAAAATTTACATGCTTTTAGATGTACCTGAGACCTTTACCTGCACCTGCCTCTGTCAATTTACATGTAATTGTTCTATATCCCAGCAACAGACACAAGAGCTGCTTGTTTAGTGACACTGATGGAGTGCTTTTGAAATAGCCGTCAGAGGGAGAGATAAAAATGCTATGATAATCACAGTATATTTTTTCCAGAGATGCTTCTGTAATCTTAAAAAAATAGAAAATATATATTAAGTTTTGAGCAGTTTTAAGTGCTCCTTTCACCTCTTTAGGCTGACCCAAATTGCTTGCACTGTACTTTAGACCCGCAGCATAGCTCTTTAAGTAACACTGTGAAAAGGTATTTAGTGCAGCCTTATCCTTTTATAGAAGTCCTTGGTTCTTTGTTTTGGAAACTTGACCTCAGGGTTGACTCGACTCAACTAAAATCTCCAAAAAGAAGTTCAGCTAAGGGCACATGCACAGTTCTAACCCAAACTCTTTTGTTAAACTTTGCACAGTACAATGTATATCCTGCACCTCTTTTTCAAAGCTGTCTGTTTATTTATTTCCAGGCTTGAATGTGGGTTGTTTCTATGCAGTCGGCACCCTACTGAACCGAATGATCATCGAGCACTACCCTGTGAGTGCTAACTGGATTTCTTACTGTTGTTTAGCACATTTGTTTCATTAGTTTTGGCTTATCTCTATGATTTTGTCTTGCAGGGAGAAGAGGTGAATGCTGGGAGGATAGGCCTTACAATAGTCATCGCAGGAATGGTGGGGTCTCTCATCTGCGGAGTGTGGTTGGATCGAACCAAAACATACAAGTAATACACACACATACACACTTGAGTATAGCACCTGGGGACCACATGTCTTTACTGTCACAGTAGTTTCCTGATTGTTTTGGGGATCGTACAGTGTTTTTTTAGGTGCTAGATCTGTGACCCATTTGACCTCCTGATTGTTCTGCTGTCCAGGAGGCTACTGTCCACACCCGGCCATTCAGTGTAGCTATATAGATGAAAGCATGTTTACCTTACATTGTTTCTACAGATCACAAAGCACAGCGATGGGTTTAAGATCATTTAAGGACACAAAATGTAATCATATCTTTTAAATGTAACCTGTATATTTTAGTGGAAAACAATAAAACAACAAAAATAACCTTCAGATTCGACCTGATTGAATCACAAGTTGCATTTACATTTTACAAACTGGTTTATATGCAGCAAAATGTTTATTTTTAATTCCCTGGCCCCTGTCATGTATAAAATAAACAATTCCTCACATACAGAATTTCAATGGTCAGATTTCACTTTTAGCATTTTTTACTTTCTGTGATCTATGGCCTTGACGCTTGTTTGAGGAATGTTGGTTTGGGTTTGACTCCAGTTTTTCTGCTGGATTAAGGGCAACACGTTAACAGCTAGTTTATTGCTAGAATAAAATTTTATTATTGGCTTTCTACATGTACACAATCAATGGATAGACGACTGGATTGAATTTGAAAACATTGTAAAATATTTTCTTTTGCTCTTTTAAAAGGCAGTTAACATAGGTGTGTGCTGAATAAATAAATACATTTGACTGAGCTTTGCTTTGGCTTGGCCTTGTTTCATTTCTTTTTTGAGAGAGCAATAGCAGTAGTTGCTGTATTTGTATTGTATCTGTCCTCAAAAAGTTATTAGAGTACTCTCATTATAATGGACAGAATAATATTGTGTTTGTAATGGTCATAAGAGTTTGTTGTTTTGTGTGTGATTTTAAGGCAGACTACTCTTGCTGTGTACTTCATGTCTCTCGTTGGGATGATTGTGTATGCTGCTACTCTCGACCTGGGACACCTTTGGGTGGTCTTCATCACCGCTGGATCCCTTGGGTACAGTCTTTAAATTTTTTTTTATTAAATTTGCTAGTGACAAACTGTATTTGGATCCTTTGCTCCATATACAGTGGTTACAAATGGTATCAGACATGTCTAAATCTTTCTCTAACGATATTCCAATGGTTCTGTTGAGTTATTGGTAAGACAAATGTGGCCAAAATGGTTTAGCCTATTGAACCGATTTTTGTAAATGATATCAAAATCTCGTGCTGTTTTCTTGTGTCTCATCTCATCTCTTGAAAATTGTGTCTCAGTCCACCATTAGTAAGAACATGTGCGAAGAAATCAGACCATAAATTATATTATGTGCAATAACTATGGTAATATCCAATGTAAAAAAATCCTCTAATACTTGGGTCATTCTTTCTCCAATTTCTTTGTACCATAATCCATTATTAGAACTTCCTTGGCTGTTTGTTTTTTGTTCCCACTGCTGACCTTCACTGTAGGGATGGTGTAGTAGATTTTGATTATTTTCTTTCTACTTCCGTTTAATGTCCTCGACAGTGCAGCTGTGCTTTCTCTGCCTCTACGCACCTCCCTTTTTCGTGTGTTCAATACCTTTTCCTTTGGTCATTCCTCACTATTGCACATAACACAATTTATGTACATCTATAATATCTGAAAATGAATAACTCAAGTTGACCCTCTTTAAAGTCATTATATGCACATACATTATATGCACATACAGATAATGTATAACTTGGAGTTCCACTACTGTGCACAAAGGTCAGGTCTGTCAGCACCATTAGACACCATTTGGCCCACTTTTTGTTTCAGTTAATTAGCAATTGTGTCAGCTATACACCCTTACAACAGGTTAGGGTTTGGTTTTCTGTGAGATCATGGGAGTGTTTTTGTGTTGACTGGAATGACAGGTCAATCAGGGTTGCTCTGTTATGACATTTTTGTTTTTCCAGTTTCTTCATGACTGGATACCTGCCTCTGGGCTTTGAGTTTGCGGTGGAACTGACTTACCCAGAGTGTGAGGGCACATCCTCAGGACTTCTCAACTGCTCTGCACAGGTACATTTAAAACATCATTTAAAAAGGTCATCCGAGCTTCTAATGCTTAGTAAATATGTAATAAATACAAACAGAATACATCAGCAGCACTTCCAAATGTGGTCTGCTATACAATGAATCTCTGTACATCCTAAATGTTGTGGTAGCAATTGTAACCATGTGTGCTTATTATAAATTATGGAAAAACTACAACTCTGATTTAGAAGAGTCAGTGAAACTTCACAGCTGTATATTTAGCAAGGTGTTGTAGCTGGATGTTGTCAGTGGGGCTGTAGTAGTTTGTATATGTGTTTTTCTGATGGATTCCACTAACCACATTTTTCACATCCAGGTGTTTGGCATTATTTTCACCATCTCCCAGGGCAAGATCATTGACACCTATGGCACACTGGCTGGAAACATCTTCCTCTGCGTGTTTCTTCTGATTGGCACAGTAATGACTGGTGAGACAAATTTGAAAACTTTAAATGTTTTGAATATATATTCATTTTTGTTCCATGCAGTTTGCTGTTCTGTAGTGAATATAGTGAAAGGCAGGATCAATAATATTTATTTTGTAGCTTACACCTTTCTAACCTTTGTTAAAATGTGATATTTAATATATAGTAGCTGTTGACCTTCTAGGAAAGTTACTTGAGCCCATTATGTCCAATCTTTAACTTCTTAAATGTCCATTACTCAATGAAGCACTAAACTTTGTTCACAAAGAAACAAAGAGAGTTTTGATGAGACTTTTGTGGTGACAAAGGTCATTTAACTGACTCACTGTTTTTTCCTTACTCAGCTTCAAACACACCAGTGGGAAACAAGTTTATAGAGAAAGCTACATTCAGCAGTCTTTGTCAAAATGTCCAGTGACATCCAAGGCACAGATTCAATCAGGTCATAGTTAATTTTAGTTAAGTTAACTTTTTATGTTGTCAGAAAGTGAGCTGTTGATTAATGGACAATCTAATATGATTTAAATAGTAGGAGGCCTTAACAGACTGAGCTGTTTATTTGTACAACAGAGCCATCTGTTGGTTGACCTTTGTTACTACCGAGAATGTTTAAGTTGCTATAAACTTTATAATATAAACTGAAGCGGACTACTAGCATTTTGGAGCTGCGTTACTTACTGTTTTACTCAGAACACAAATGGTGAGAGACTTATTTTATTTTGATGTTTTATTTTTTTGCAGGTTTCATTAAGTCTGATCTTCGTAGACAAAATGCAAACAGGACTGCTAAAGCTATGGTGAGCTGGTTCAGTGTTTATCTTTCATTATCAAACAACTGTGTTTAATTATTTTTTAGTAAACATGTTTCATTTATGAAATGGTTAATTGGCCCTCAATAAATTTAGTATTGACATAACTGGGATGTATAAAAATCTATTTATTTGAGTAGTTCAATTCAAAATACAGATACTATTTTTTTTATTTTAGTATATATTTTTAATACTCTGTAGAGATACAGTGGTATTGCATAACCACTGTATCTCTGTATCTCAGCAAATAAATGCTTGAATGCATCCTGGGTGTGCTGAATCTGTAGTTGTGATTCACTTTTTGAACTGAACTACTCATATAATTCAACTTTAACAAAGTTGTTTCCCATTGATTTGTTTTTGATTATTCTGACATCGTAATCATGAATCAAATCTCTGTCCTGAGTTGGTTAAAAACGATGTGTATATTAACATTCAACACATTCAACACTCTAACTAACCCACACACTGGACCGTCCCTCCAGAGTGGCATGGCATGTGAGTGATCAGTAGCTGTTGTTTTAGGCAGAAGGGCAGATGGCGGGACAGGACTATGGAGCCACAGCCCTAATCACAGACCAGACGCAGACTCCGTCCCCTCCTCCCTCTCAAGAATAATCTCTAAACCTTTCTGCTTCCAAAAAACACAAATAAACTCAAATCTTTGCTCAACACATCACTGTGTGAAGGTAGGAGCACTGGTGCTGTCAATCAAATATCTACCTAAATATTGTCTTCCTTTTATGATTTTTAAGGTTTCATCATTGACACTATACATAGCTGAAACCCTATGAAAATATAAAGTAAACAAATTGACACTATACATAGCTGAAACCCTATGAAAATATAAAGTAAAAAAAAATATATATATATATGTGTGTGTGTGTGTGTGTGTGTGTGTGTGTGTGTGTGTGTGTGTGTGTGTGTATATGTATATATATATATATATGCTGCATAACTGCATGTTCCTATTTTTTTTAACCCATATTTGTCACATACATCTGTCAGACATAACATTATGACCTTGCACTATCGGTGTGATGTAAGCCCTGTAGTCATTGTAGTCATTCTCCTAGTTTGGCTCAAACTCACTAAACTTCTAATATGTTGCAATTTTCCTTTGTTATAAAGATGGATTAACTCTAATTTAAGAATTACATTTATGTTTATTCCTTTAAATACTTCATCAAAGATAAAGCTATAATCTTTGCAATCCATTTCACTTCTGTGGTCATCATGTTATGCCTTTGATATTTGATATTTGTTGGCTTCAAATTAAAATGACAATCTTTTTTGATCCCCAGGAAACTCCTGTTTGCCCAAACGGTAGCTCCCCATCTCAAATAATTCTCCGAGAAGAAAAGCTGTAAAAGAATAGCTCGCATGTTGCTCTTCCTGTTACAGTGCAGCGCAATCAGGAGACACTTCACCTCTGCCCCCTTACCTAACATACACATTATACAAATTATTTATTACAGGATCAAATTCTACAAATAGATTTTTTTTTCAATGTAACATTTGTGTATTTTTACTAATAATGCAATGCTGGAAATCTCCAAATGTGTGAAATATTTGTAATTATGTAACATAGATGTAAGCTAACACTTACATGTTTACTAGTTAACATTACAACATGGATCTATTAAAATAACACTTTAAAAGTGTTTGGTACCATTAAGCTGGTGTTTCTCTGTAATACTTGACCCTTCCTCCCACCAATTTCCAGGAAGTTCCAGGCGTTTTAGTATTTGTATTCTCTCGACCTTGGAATAAATGTAAGTACAAACATAAATGTACAATTAGATCCCGCAGAGACGCATACATTTGTTGAGTCTGTTTCAGTGTCCCACCAAATCATATTTTATTTGTCCCACTGCCATCCTTTTGCAATTCCCTCTTCGACCACATAGGGGTGACATTGTGTTACATACAGAATAACCTGAAGAAGCGCTTCTATCGTTGATCAATTTTTTTCTTCAATCTTTTTCTTTCTTGGACAAAGTGTGTGAATTGCGTAAGGCCCTGTCCTGATTGCGCTCCGTTGGCACAGCGCACAGATAAACGCTCTGTGGACGCTTGCGCGGTGAGGTCACGCTGGTACTGCTCCAGTATTCTGAGCATTTCCCATCTGACTGACTCTTTGATGAGCTCATTGTTTTTTGCCGCCATAATGACTGATCTTGAGCACAAAGATGGCCGCTAGTGGGCCAAACTATTACTTTTTACTTTCTTGGTGCCAGAGGTTCTTCTTTAAGATTTGGAATCAGCATTTCAGTGGCCTTCAGCTCAGATAAATCAGGTAAATGTTTAGGTTGCATAGGCTTACTCCTCAACTTATTACAAAATGGAAATAGTAGGCTGTTTATATATTACGACACTCTCCTTTATGCCTCACTATTTGTGTGATTTTCTGACATGGCTCTCCTCAGTGATAATAAGGGTGGTGTTTCCATCCATCCAGATATACACTTGTCTCATACTCTTGTATACATATGTTATATGTATACTTAACAGAGTTCAATGCTGTTTTAATATTTTGTTTATAATTGTTCCATGTAGCTGTAATTCTTGAATGAATAAGTTTGCCAAACAGACACAACACTTTCTCAACTCATAACCTATGTCATACAAGTATAACAGTGTATGTAACAGTTATAGCTGTTTTCCGTGGTCTGTATTTAGGCCTGTCACAATAACACATTTTGAAGCACGATATATTGCTAGAGAGAAATACTGCAATAAACGATAATATTGAAACTACTTTATGCCACTGACACAATAACAATAAAGCAGGATTATCCCAGTAAACGTTTTTTAAAATATACAGTATCGTTAAAAGACCTCAGCTGCAATAAATAAAGAACAGAATGAAGCAATAATTATTAGCCATTGTTACTTATTCAACCCTCTACAGTTCAGATCATGCAACTAAAGTAACAAATGTCTCCCTATTGCAAAGAAATTGTACAAACAATAAATATTAAACCCAAAAATATATTATTCCAGCTTTCGTATACTGAACGATAAGTCGATATAGTCATTATCGTGACAGGCCTCTCTGTATTCACACAGTCACCGCCTCCATCTCCACAGGACTGCTGACCCGAGCCTCGGAGCAAACTACTGATTTTGCCTGTGGGTTAGTAGTATTCATAATGTGCTGGCGTTGCCTCTGCATTACAGTGAAGTGCGTCATTTCTCTCAGTGCGACTGATCCTATCTCCCACCGATCCCTCCTCCACCACAGACCGGCAGAAGCACCATATTTAGTTTAACGACCAGGCACAATCTGCAGTTTGTGGATTGCGTTTTGCGAATAGTAGGCTTCGTACATGAGTTTAGAATTGAAACAAATGACAGCAAATTATGTAGGGAGTGTATGATCGGTTTTGGTTCTCAGGACCATTATCCAATCAGAAAACAGAATGCGCCTTCCAAGAGTCTCTCATTTGGGTTGCTAGTTCCTATGACTAAATCCAGTTGATGTAAACCTAAAAGGACTTTCTCTGATCTGAATCCTCACTACCCACCTGCAGCCAATCATTAATCAGTGCTAGTGAAGCCTCTGCAGCTCAGTGAGTGAATTCTGGAGGTCCTAAGCTTGAGGGACATGAACCTTTTCCTATCCATATATTAAGAATGACAAATGTATTTATTTTTTCCACAATATGTAGTTTAAAGCACTGTCAACACAGGTTCAGTTGTGGTTGTTGTTTCTTTAAACCAGTAAGAGCGAAGCTACTGTATCTTTAAGTACTATTATTTCAAACTGAACACAGATCTCAACGTTTGTGTCTGTGCAGTAAAGGTCTGACAGATAATCATTGATTGTGTTGTGGAGCTGCTCTTTGTATAAACACATTATGCACAGATAGGCTGCAGGAGGGAGGGGCCCTCTGAACTGATTGAGGATATTTACTGTTGGACTGGCGCCAGGAGCTGTGCTAGGTACCACTGATATATTTCGCAAAACTACGTAGAAGATAAAAAACAAAAAAATCTCTCACAGACATAAGACACAGACATTCATGTTTTTTTCTGTCATTTGCCTGTCTGTTCAGGAGCCCTCTTATACAACTTTGTAATCTTGAGACTACAAGCAGAATCAAGTAATTATTATAAATAGTTTTATTTACCAGTTATTCTGCACATACACAATTGATATTATGGAAACAGTGACCTGACATGACCTGATGATAATCTAGGTCATCTCTGTATACAATGTACAACAATTTTAATTAAAGAGGGTGTATTATGTTGGGTGCAAAGTTGACTTTCTACCATGTTGTAACTTTGTTCCCTCATCAAAAACATGCCTGAAGTGGTTTTATATGTCATACATGCATGTTTGAGTAATTTAGTGATCTCTCCTGGGCTCTATTTGAACCCTCCTTACGGTCAGCTGTAAGATTTGTCCAGTGCCCCGCCCACAAGCCTAAATATACAAAAGCACGATACAAAACAATACATTACAGCTTTACAAATCTGATGCGATGTGCAGTAGCTTCATTAGTGGAACGCACACCATTGTAATGTGATAGCACTGTGATGGGGAGTGACTTTTGACTCAGTGTCAAAAACGAAAGTGAAACTTATAAAACACTTTAATACATTGTTTTTGGCGAATTTAGCATTTTCAGGACAATAAAAGGTAACACTGTGATCTAAATATGTTATGTGTTAGCAGTTAATACCCCATAGAAGTAAAATACCCCCCTCAATATGAACAATTTACAGCCATTCTGATTTTATTGTTAGCTGTTATTTCACAGTAACCTATGGCCACATTAGTCCTCAAAGTGTGTCATGTTGTGTTGCGGTTGCATTGGTTAGCTACAGCTCTTCTGGACCCATTACCTCTATTGTTTAGCATTTTATTGTTCAACGGAAAACGGCTTAACCTGGTATTAAAACGGAAAAATCACTTCATTTTCTTCAGCTACTGTTTTGGCTTTAGCTGCACACCTCCACACCTCAGCGGCAATAAAAGTGCTCGGGCATTCGGAGGTGAGAGGGCCACTGCTTCCTGTCACAGACACATTATAATGAGTACAGGCCCATATGGAACTTTTTACTGTGTTTTATGACAAGTGCAGTATTGATGCGAGTGTCTTTGATTTACCTTTAGTCGGAGGAGCGCCCCAGGCTGGAGATCGAGGTGTTCTGGTTTGGGAGCTGGCAGGAGGATCAGAGACTTGGAGATTTGTGGGCTTTGGCACTGGCTCCGAGCTCCAGATTAACCTGCTCAGTAGTTAAATAAACATACTTCCACACACACTCACCATCAATGGACGTTTCACCAGCCGCACAACTCCCACCCCGCCACACTCTATGATGCAATTAGACAAACACACACAATCACATGTGCAGTCTTGGGTCCATACATTCACCCATAAAGGACCCTGCAAGCTTTTACATGTGGTGATGATTTTTCTCCAAGTTGCTGTTGCTGTCCAATCCAACCAAAACCAGTGGAAGAAAGTAAGATGTATCGTTAAGTATAAGTAATTTCATAAATAAGTACTTGGTATTTGTAATATTATTATTTTACAGTTTTGTGATATATTCTGATATGGAATTTTAGATGAAAAGTACATAAATAGTGCCCGGGCAATGTGCTTTTTGCTCAGTGCAGCTAACTATAAGCTACATTAATTCTACTGTCATTAAATACATGAACCACCTACTTACCCTTGCAACAATATTATTCTACCATGATAATACATACAAATGGATACCATGCATGATAGTACATTCCTACTGTGTTGAATAAGTTGTGTTCAGAAGAAGCAAAAGAAAACAAAAAGGTGCAAAATGACGTTGTTGTACTTCAAACCTGATCATACAGTATGTTTCAGAGGCAGCTGCAGGTCAGTGGGTCTGCAGTCTGCTCGTTAACCCTGAAGTGACTGGTCATGTAAAAGTACACACATGAAGGCCTTGTACTTGTACACAGAGAACCCAGGGTCGCTCAGTAAAGAGAGCTTTATTATTTAGGCCTGTGCCAGAGCAGAGAAGGAGCTGGAAAATACCCAGGATCCTCGGCGCCAAGTCACTTGCTCTTGGAAAATCCAGCCCAGAGGTGTCCAAGCAGCAGGCCTGGCTTTAATCACCACCTCACACTCATTCTGACAGAGAGGTGCCCACAATCAATCGTTTTGATCTTAAACTTTGTTATAGCTTTTAACCCATCTTCTCAAATGTGTTATGAAAATATAATAACACAACTTTGAATGGTTAAGTGTGACATGTTAATGAGACAACAAACCAACTAGAAATGTACTAGCAAAAACCTTTCATATCCATTAGCATTGACTATAAAAGGCTGCACCACTTTGCTCACTGGACTGAACTGAATGTATTGATTGTAAATGTGTTACTTTGTGAATGCCTGTCAGTAAAGTCAAAGAAAATCAGAAATGTAATTTTTCCATGCTAAATACAAAGATAAAATGTTATATTTATTGCAAATTTAATAACTTACAATCTTACATTTTGACAATAGGCTATAGATCTTGATTAATCCCCAAAAGCTGTTCATTTTTATTGTTTCAAGTATTTTTCCAATATTAATTTTCTCAATTTTCTGTCACTAAACACATTTGTCCGGTCCACTTTGATCCACCAAAATGCACTCTGAGGACACAAGAAAAATGGATTTCTTGAGCCAACAATCTGTGTCAGGACTAAGATAAAAGCAAAATTTCTTTCACACGCCCTGTTTGTAACTGAAGAGTACACTCAGCTGCTGGGTCTCAGGCATTTGACCATGTGTGACACTCAAATAAAAGGTACTCTATAATACACCCATGTTTATGGGCTTTAGTAGTAGTAAACCATAAAAGAGGTATTCTATATCTGTGTTACACAATAAAAGTACTCATCAAAATTATGACTTTAAAGTCATAATTTTTAGAGTCCTACATAACTTTTGTTGTGGAGGGTCTGCCACCTGTTTGTTTCCATGGGGATGTTATAATGCTTTGCATTGCTTGGCATTGAACTTATCTATCTCCATGGAGAAAAGGTTAGATCTGTGCAGGTGTGAACTGAATGAGAGCAAGAGAGATCACTCTATGTCATATTGTGGAGCATTCAAGCAAAGCAAAAGTATCCAGGCTATAATTGTGGACCCTCCACCAGAAAGTGGTGCATAGTGAAATGTACTCATTCATATATTTTCTATTTTTAAAGCTCTTCTTAAGGTCTGGAGAACACTCCATATTCTCCCAGAGGAGCTACAGGAAGTGTCTGGAGAGAAGTCTTGATTTCTCTCATTATTCGGCTATCCTCAAACCAGGGTTAAACACAGGACCCCTTCATTGTAAGGTGAGCAAAATTACTACATATACAATTTCTGAGTAGTTTGATGGATTGGGGTGAAAAGTTCTTTTGAGTTTTATTTTGTGATATTTTGTGGATTATGTTGTATGGGAAAATATATTGTCACCTGTGCATTTGCTATAAGTGAGTTTCAGAAACACAGGGTTAAACTTGTTGGGATAAGTTACGTTTGAGTGCAGAGTATTTCAGATTTGCAGAGTGGCTGCTCTGAGTTAAAATGAGTCATGAGGTAAAAAAGGGAAGTTGCATCAGTCATCCAATCGGCCAGCTAAGTGAATTATGATCGTTTTACAAAGCTTATGAGAGTTTGTAATGCTGGCTTGGTTAGGTCAACTACTGAACTCAGCGCCTCTGAAGCCCAAGTTTGACTGTAAAAATTCATCAAAAAGACAGTTTTCTTCCACACCCTGCATTTACATACAGTAAGCTCTCACATTAAGTGATTTCCCTTTGGTTTCACATGTTTTAACCTACAATAAGAATTGGTTCAAAAAGTCAGATTTGCTCTAACTCTCCATGTATCCTTCTTGTTGACATTTATATGTACTTCCAATATTATATTTTTCCCAGCCACTAATTATCCATTGCAAGTTTTTGGCTCGTTTACATTAGTGATTACAAAACAGCAAAGTGATGTAGATGAAGATGAATGCATTTTATTGTAACAGCTTCTGGATCAGTGAGTGGTCAATGCTGAGTCCACTAAAATAACAATTCAAAGTTCAAGTTATTGGCCCACTAGGGAAACGTTTCTCCCCCCTCAGCTAAACAAGAAATAGTGTAGAATATTACTCCTTTTTTCTGCGGACTTCCCCTTAGAGTTTGCAATTTTCTATTCTAGGTCTTTGCCTGCAGTGATTGGTAATATTTATTAGACTTGGTACAACGTGCTACAAACCCATTTATCTCATCTCTTAACCAGGCTTGGAACTGGGACAATAAGTAATACTGCATTTATGGATTGCTTTTTAAATCCACCTGTATTGTTATATTTTGCCTTTTTAAGTTTACATGATGTTTAGTTGTTGTTTTAGTAATGTAGAAATCATTTAACACCCTCATCCATTTTAATAAAAAAAAATATATTAATTTCAACTGCAGGGGAAAAATTCAGTTTGCGACAAAACTACACTTTTAAACACAAATTCTTTCTCTATGCTTGTGTTTCCCATTCTATGTTTTTAAGTTATGGACGTTTTTGGAAGTTGTTTGTCTGAATTAAACTCCATGCTCTCTCCCCTGCCTCCTGGATTAGGTGTCGAATTCCTTTTCTGCAGGATTTCCGTCACTCATGGCCGTGTTGGCTTCTCTGGAGGTGACGTAAAGTGCTTTTCTGGTTTTAAACTAATATTGTTGCACGGGATTTGTGAGGAAATTAGAGTTTTGCTTGAAGCCTATGGGGCCCTTCGGCGAGAGGGTTCCCAGTGAAAAGCGATCTGAATGCTGTTTAATTGGAAGAGCAGAGGTCCACCCCTGATGTAACCTGGCTCATGCCAGATTGATATGTGTAGCACTCTGAATTGGGTTCTACACATTATCAATTTGGGATGGCTCTTGCTGAAAGTGATTGGAAAAACGTGGAACATCATAACTGCAGGACGGAATTTAATTCTTGTTCAATTCTGATGAGCAGCTGCTGTTTATGTTTTATTAGAGTTGAAAGGCGCATTCAAGTAAATGTACTGTTACATTACAATAAAAAGTAATAATAATTAGTTATACTCAGAGGTCACTGTCACCTTAGCTATTAATATGATACAATGCATTTGCTAGTACTTATAGTGGTACTTTTACTACTGTTACTATTACACAACTAATTTCACTATTTCTACTAATGCTAACACTACCACTACTCGCTGTGCTACAACTGTTAAGGACTTACAACTTCAACTATTGTACTAAGTGGACCGCCAGTTTAGTAACACAAAATATTAACATTGATGTGAAAAATACATGACTAAAAGTATCTAGTTCCTCCCTCCTTAGTGTAAGAAACCCCTGTCCTGATCTCTCACTGTTCCCTTGTGTGAGCTACTGATGCCTCCCTTCCATCTGACTCTGGTTATGGCGATATGAAAACCCCGGCTGTGTCTTTATTCTCATGCTTAAAAGCCTCGCTGTGATTTCTTTAACCTCCCATTGGTCCTGTTTGCAAATCAGTCCCTGACCAAGCGACCGCAAGAGCTCTTATTTGCTTTGGATGTATGTCGGGGAGTGGGGTTCAGCTAAAGGCTGCTGTAGTTATTATGTGACACCTGGATGTGATTTCAACACCCTAATTGCAAGAGAAAATGGAAGAATATAGAGAGGAGTTTCTTTTATATGAGCCGAAATGGCCTAATGGACTGTACAAAATGTCTAGAAATTAGATTTGTTTAGCTTAAGTATTACAATATAGTAAAATCAATAACAAAATGATATTACTCTTTGTGGATCCACATCACTGTTTTGTCATTAGAGTGTTTAATACACTATGTTCAGATATGGACCCAAAACATGGTACAATCCCCCAGCTAAAGTCGTCCTGACCAAGCCTAGCCTAAGATCTGGAGATGGGCCCTCGGGCGTGGTACCATCCTGCTCCTGACAGGTTGCTTCATGCAGCATTAAAGGATGGGTCAAATGCAGAGGACAAATTTCCCTAAGGGGACAATAAGCTGTACCTTAACCTTAATATATACTTATTAAAAGAAGAAAGTTAGTCTTGTATTGGTAACTATGTGGTGTGTGAGTGAGTGCATGGAGGTGGCCAGTGGGGCTATTGCTGCAAAGTGACTGCCACATCTTTGTCTGTCAGTCCTAGGGCTGAGTACAGGAGCTAAACACCACTGACTGCAGTTAGTGAATAGTTAATGCAATCCAAGCTCTATGGGAATCTTGAAAGGCGCTTTATAAATCCAAGGTATTTTTATTACTATTTTACTTGAATTCGTTCTGCTATTCACCTTTTGCCCAGTACTGTAACTTTTTTTTACAACATAAAGCGTGTGTCCTCAGTCCGTGTCTCGTTGGGAGCTGCATGAGGAGTCAGTGGAAGGAAGCGTTTTGGATAAAGTGTCCTTGCTCTGTCAACACACCGACAAATCAAAGCGCCTTCTTCCCTTCCTCATCCACCAGGCCCTCATGTTTTCTATTTGCAGTTAGCCTTTTGACTCTTGTGCACAATTCTCTTCTCACTTCGAGACGTCAAACCATGGAGTTTCTTGTTAAAACTTGCCGAGGTGCTGACATATGCATCGGTTCCACCATACACCCATATTGCTGGTGGTTTTTCTCAATAGAGGACTACACTGTTGAGTTTTAGTACAGTCGTGTATGTACAGGACAAGGGATAAAGGCGTTTTTATGGACACTTGGAGCTCAAACTTGCAGAACGCTTCCAAGGACAGAGTTATATCTCATTTGGCAGGGACACGAATGATTGTCAACCATAGAAGCCAGAAAGAACAGATCGAAACAACATGGTGTACTAGATTTTGGCTTGACATCTTTATAGCTACAGGAGGCCATGTTATGAAGTTGCACAAAAACAGAAAGGGGTGTTTAACTGTAAGTGTCTGTCTCTAAAACAAACTGTTTTAGATCCCACAATTGTATGCTATTCTTATCAAAGCAGCCCAAACAACCTTCTACCATTCTGTACTATTGCATAGATCTTGGATGATTCAGTCACAGCTCATTATTTTGAATGTGCGGTCCAGAGGCTTTACGTTATTGTACACAAATAGTGTACATCACATTAACCTACCGCTTTTTGGTGGTTACATGGTCACCAGCACAGTTTATAGCTCCCATTTGCTACAATCCAGTGTGACACATTGCAGCCATAATAGCAGCTTTTGAGTTAGATTAGGCCAGTTTCAACCTAAAACTTGCAAAATCCTTCAGCTAAGGTCAGCAGTCCAGTAAGGCCTGGCCTGCAAAATAGTCCAGCTTACCAGACATTTTTACACATTTAAAAAACAAATGTCCACTTGTACCTGCAATCAGCTTCTGTGGAATCATTTTGAAATAGCATGTATTTACCCATGAACTAAAAGATCTGTTCTGTATTTCAGAATATGCATCATGCTATGTGTCTACCATTCAGTAAAACAAACATTGACATTCAGTGCAAGTGTGGAAGCTTATAACAAATAATGTTGTGTTATATACAAACCATATTGTTTGTCATTTTATAACAAACACTTTCAGGCTAATAATCAAAGCAGACAGTATAAATGAGGAGACGCTGGTTTGTGTTTGAATGTTACTTTTAATATATAAACACAAAACTGTTGCACATCAACAGTCATCCAAACAGCTCCAAAGCCCTGCAGTATTATCTGCATTTAACCTATATGTTAAACTGAACATTGCATGCAAACTTACAGCAATAATCTTTTATAAATCATATTTATGGCTCCAGTTAAATCATCATTGACACTTGTGATTAGTAAACATTAATTTGCACAGTTTGAAGTAAAGGTGATGTGTTTGAATATAATATCGTTCTCCCTCTTGTTCAAAACTGAGAAATCAGGATAGCATCATTGTTTACATTATACAACTGTCTGTCTGCTTGTTTGGTCAGTTGCAGTCAACAGTTCCCTGAAGATTTTAAAGGTTTAAAGGTGTAATATTATCTGTAGATTCAAAATAAGCAAATTCACTGTATTTTAAACATTACTGTAACATAGTTGACATTGTGCAGTTGAAGTTATCACCCTCTTTAAATCAAACTCTGTATGTCCAGCACTGTACTGTTCTGTACATTGAGCTGTAAATCTCAAAGTGGAAAGAAGTGATGCTGAAGGTAACTGCGTGTGTGTGGTCCTCCCTGTATCAGATGCCATGCAGCGGAGACACGCACGCAGCCTGTTGATATTCAAAAGCCGTGGCTGTTTGTTTTAAGTGAGTAATTGATACTTGCCACTGGAAGAATTTCCCCCAATTTGGCACCGAGTGTGAGAACAAGGAGAGTCCAGTTTGCCATGTCTGCCTGCTGTCAGCGCACTGTACTGTATATGTGTATGTGTGTGTGAGAGCTCCGGGAAATCCACTGGCCCTCGTCCCTCCTTCAGCAGCAGACCACACATACTGCCACTTTATGGATTTTGAAGATTCCTTTTTCTCTTCCAATGTGCCAAATTTACTCACTGTTGAAGCTGTTGCAACACTGTATATCATCCTATGGAAATGATGGAAGTTTAAAAGAAAAGCTCTGAACCAAGGACTAGGAATAAGGGTACAAAACATGCACAGAACAGGAGAGCTTGCACTTCTGTCAACTTAGGTACTGGTCAGAGTAATCAATGAATGTAATACTGAAAAGCGCATCAAGGAATAAGGGTACAAAACATGCACAGATGAGAGATTTTATTGCTTTGCCTAGAATATTCCACAGGATAGCATCCATCCATCTTCATGGAGACCCACAGGACAAGTTACAGGCCAGATCTGTGGAAACAGTGATCCTGCAAATATTTTAAATTTAGCAAATGCAAGAGAGATACTACACTGGCAAAGAACATCTCTATGGAGACAAGCAGGTAGTGAACCCCAACTAGAAAAGTTTTATATTAAACATGCACATAGTGCATGTTTAATATAATTTTGCAGTTCACTACTTTTTGTCCTAACCCATGTACATAATCTCATAATGTGATTTGAACTGCTCCTTGGTTCTTGAGTAAGTTAAGTCCTTCCCAACATGGCATATCGTCCTTTAACACTCCTAGATCCAAAGAGCCATCAGGATTCACAACAACAACAACAACAACAACAACAACAACATCAACAACAACTCATGTTTTTCTGTGCCTTTTCCATACCATGCTATAAAACCAAGCTGAAATTGGTATTTATTCTGTGCATGTTTGCATAATACCCAAGTTATGCATCATTGTAACTTAAAAACAGTCTGAAAACCTTGGTGAACGTTTGCATCTGGATTCATGTGATTGTGGCTTCTTGTAAAACACTCCAGAATGTCATGGCTTCTTTGATGTGTGCCTTCTTTACACCTGAACACTTTTTGTGTTATTTCAGCCTGCATGCAAAGAGGGGAGTTTTGCACTTTGTTTTGATAGCCACCACTTACACCGCCCACATCTCCTCTCACTGTAGTTTTGAGCATTTTATTCTTCTCTTGTCAGCTGCTCCTCATTCAAGTGTCCAAAGTCTGTGTCCTAATCCTTAAATGAATGTCTTCTTCTCATGGCAGCACATTCCAGACCCAAGACACATAGAACAGCTGGATAACAAAAAGTAAATGCTTTATTTTTCTTTATAAAATCTTCCTGTGTGCCCTCCTGTTTGGCACCTTACATCTCCCAATAACATCCACAACAACTCCAGTGTTGATAGCAGCATGTCAAAGAACTTGGGTCATATGCTTTTTATAGTTCTATATGGCTGCAAAATATGTTGTATGTCTCAATATCTGAAATGACATAAGACATACTATTTTATAACTTTACAAAAACAGATTATTATTTTTGATCAGTCTATAAAGTTGGATTTTTTTCATCAGAACTGAACATTTTTGATTGGGAATAGTTGTAGTTGCTTAGTATGCATTTGGCTAGGAGCAAATGGATTTAGCCATAGTGTCAATACAACAAATAAAACTATGATGGGATAATAATACAATACTTCATTTAATTTTTTTTTTGTTAATTATGTAGTAGCATAAGTAATGTTTGTTTTCTTGACGTGCACGTTTCTATTATTCAAGCAGATTTTTTTTTTTTTACAACCAAGTACCATTGTGGCCACCTCTCTCACCGTACACCTGGACCAAAAGAAGCTCCACAAAAGCTTTGAATCAGGTTTGAACAGATATTGCTCCAGCCACTTGCTCATTTCTGATCATCCACTCGCGCTGGAAATCGTTTTGTGGTTCTGGCAACACAACGCACATTTGACAGTTTCATTTGAGAGCAGACAGACTTTAATTTGAAGATTTGTAGTGATTGATGGAGGCAAAAATGAAAAATAGCACCTAGATATTTTGCTCAAATGCTAATCACTTCTCCAGCTATGGACACAAGTCAGAGTTAAGCTAATGGACTAAATGGCTAGAACTAGCTTTTCCCTTTTCGAGCCATTAGCTGACTCCTCATAACCACAAGTAATCAGCTGGTCAGCGTGTTCTTGTGGGCATTTGAAATGGCATTTGAAACGTTTATATTTGTTCCATTGCAGTCTGTTCCCTTTCACTCTTTATTTACTGGTAATGTCATTTTAACCAGGTTTCTGGCATGCGGTAATTGGATATATATTGCTTTGACATGAAAAGTATTTTTTTCATGGTTTTAGTTAGATGAAATACAAAACAGATCTACACACGTTTTCAGGAGTGTGTGATCAATATAGCACTAAGGCTTAATAAAACAATCGTGTGGACCATGTTTATTTTATTGAGTTATAATTTAGTTTTACTCAGCTAACCCTGAGATAAGTTCACAAACTCAGAAGAATTTATCTGGCTTAGCTCCTGCTGGTGCCATTGCCTGGGTAACTAGTGGTTCAGACCAATCACCGAGCAGAATTGTGGTTTTGGAGGAAGCCAAAGGTGAAGCATCCAAACAAACCAAAGCAAACATGGCGACGGCCTTACTTCAGTCTATATTAGTTTTTGAAAAGCATGCTTTGTGCATTTGTGGACAGGAAAGGGATCTGTGCTTTTCTCTCAACTGGATTTAACCAAAGTTTGGTTGCTTCAACCAACCAATCAAATTATTTGTCATGATGTTCCACCTTTTCCTGACTGCTTTCAGCAAGCGACACTCGATAGCCATCCCAGATTGATGTGTAGAACTCAATTCAGAGTGCAACACATAGGTTAAGTAAAAAAAAACAAAAACACCAAAACAAGAAAAACACAGCATATTACCATGTTACACAACTCTGTATTGTTTGGATCTGCCCTTTAGGATGGCATTTATATACCTTGGACACGCGATACAACACAATAGTTGCCATAAGCGTCCAGTAGGAAACTCTTCCCACATTCTTTTGGTCGTGAAGATCCTAACCTGACATTAGCTGTCCTCACAAGGTCATTTAATGTGAACAACCTGCCCATTATCTTCTTCTGCTCCTCTTCTCCAGCTGCTCATCCATACGTGCCGAACTTTTAGCATTACAGAATCTGTAGAGAACACTGCAATTAATGACATCATCTTTAGTAGACCAAGATAATCTTCCCTCATTGCAACACTTGAACCCAGTAATGGCTCCCGGGGTGGTGCGAATGAGTCCAAGTAACACAATGCAAGTTTGACACGGTCCAGAGGGGCACTTGTCTTGTTTTTGTCCAGCCCGCGCTGCAGATAAGGCTGTGGGAAAGGAGTGTGTGAGGATGATGTTAGAAATAGAGGAGATTGCTTATGGCAGCCCTCCCCTGTGCTTAATAAGGCCCCCAGCTGAAGAGTGAACTGAAAAGACTTTGGCTGTGAAAGCGATTGCACAAGAGCGTGAGACAGCACATTATGTCATATCCACGGAGCCGTGGAAAATGTAGTAGTTGATGGATATATATGAAAAAGTCAGTTTTAATATTTACTGGTTTATTGTGAATGTGTTTACGCAGGTCTTCAAGTGAAAAGAGAAGTGGATGTTACACTTTTTTTCTTTTACTAAAAACAAATAAAAATTGCCTGAACATAAACAATACAACCATTCTATTCTATACAGTAATTTCTGGTGAGCTACTAAAAATATTCATCCAGTGCTATTAAATTTGTGTCTCTTGGTCATGGGAATGGAGAATAGCTTGTAAATGTTGGTCTCAGGAGAACAATGATTTTGTCCTTGTAAGACACCAACACCCTCCAGCCTCTGTGAAGTCTCGCCTTTGCATTTTGCTCAAAATATCATGGAGGACAATGCTGATGTTTGTCTTTTCAGCTCAAATTAATGACTTAAACAGAAGTATACATTTTTACTCTTTCATTCTCAATCCATCATTCAACCTTTTTGTCCTCAGGCAACCACTGTAGACATTCAGTTATATTTACCCTTAGCTTTAAACTGTACTTTATATTCAATGCTTTTGGGGTATTAGGAAGAAGCAATGCAATCTAATGGAAAACTGCAGTTTGGGCCAATAAAAAGAGTCATAATTTTACAGCTGATCAGGGAGATTAGACTGTGTAGTAAGAAACATATGCTGCATTGGAAGGCACAGCTCTATTCTCAAATGAGTGGAATCTAATGGTAAATAAAATGTAGAACAATGTAATTATTCCTTGGCCTTATCTGAACTGTATTGTGCTAATCAGTGAGTGGGGTTACGCTAGATCTGCCCATTGTTTGTTTGTAAAAGGCGTCCTGGACTGAAGTGAACCCAGTGCAGATACAAAGATGTAGATCAGCTTTCTTTTTAATTAAGTTCAGTGGCTTTTGTGTGTGTTGCAATCTATGAAGGGTCAACTGCTATTTGTTTGGAAAAAATATATTGTTGTCAGATTTGTTGTCATGTAATTGAAAGTTAGTTATTAGAGTGGATAATCACATTACCTTATCATCACTACAAGGTACAGTATAAGGGGGTCTTGGTTCTCAAATGATTTATTGTAAACATTGGGCACGGCTAATTCACAAGTTATTAGATAATATATTATGCACTGTGGAACTTTTCTGGTGTAGGGTCTGCTACCTGCTTGTCTCCATGGAGATAGATACAGTTAAGCCATACAGTGAGACATTCCAGGCAAAGTATTACAATCTTCAATGTCTGGAATCTGGAATTCAAAATCTGGAATGTCTCACTGTATGGCTTAAACGTATCTATCTCCATGGAGACAAGCAGGTGGAGTTACGTATCACATTTGTGGTATGGCGACCCTGCTCACAGTAAGATGTGTTTCAGGGTATAGCAATAAAAACAACTATAATTCTATAATGTGGAACTTTCAAGTCAAAACATTAACATCTCCATGGAGATAAGCAGCGAACCTCACACCGGAAAGTTACATGGTGCATTTTTAAGTCAAAACAACAATGGCATAGAAATATAGAATGAAATGCATAAATAAACCTCTACATACAAAATTAAAAAAAAATTGTCAACTCCTTGTGCTTTATGTTTCATCCCTGACTTGGGTGATAAAGCAGTTAGGACTGGGACGCCTTCCCATTTGCAGTTTGGCCTGTGTTCCTTCTCCTCAAGAGCCTCCCTGGCAGCTGTACTTAACACAGATCTATATCTACTTCAAGTATATTTTAGATGTTCATCATACTTAGAAATGGCGCCTATATTCTTTGACTTATAGTTGCAGTCCTGAGGCTAATACCTTTATGTAAGAGCACCCTATGTTTTTAAACGTATTGACTACAAGCTTAAGATTAACATCTGATCAGATTTCAGTGCAGGACTCTTCACTCCACTCTGGTATAAATCTGCAGTGCAACCACATCTGTAGATATACTTGAATGCAACAGCGCAGCTTCGATGGCTCTACCATATGAACCTAACCAGCAACATACCTGAACCACTTCCAGATATCCTCCATGCCTATTTTTAACATCACATCTTCCTGGATACTAGAGGAAGAAGTCAATTTTGTTACTCCCGTAGTAATTATAATGATGAATCAAGATGACCATATAATGACAAACACAATCTACTGAAAATAACAATTAAATACGCTTGTATGTTTAGTAAATTGGATAAATCATTAAAATATGCAAGTTAAGGCTATTTTCCACCAACACTGCTTAATACCACTTTACCTGTTGTAGAGGCATCTTAGTTGAGATTTCCAGCAAAAAGAGAAGATGCTAAAATGCACTTGATGTTGACTTGTTGGTCAGTAAAGATTTACTAATATGGATTACTCAAAGTGCCAATGTTATTATTTTATTATATTCATAGATTTATAGCCTTTAATAAACATGACACTAACAAAAGTGAAATGGTGGTGAAGAGCAGGAGAGAAATTCAGCAAATTGTTGAGTTAGGAAAGTGAAAAATATAATATATGTAGCAACGATTTTAGGTGTCCACTTTAGCCATGTTTTTATTAACCTTTATGACAGCAGTGCAACACATTCATAATAATTAACAGCAGAGTAGCTTCCTTTTCTGTGAATTGAGCTAATTCTGGAGGCTTGCTCTAAATGTCATCTCTCAGTTCAGTTAAGTTCACCTTTGCTCTGTTTCCTGTCCTGGCAGCACTGTTCCTTTATGATATTCTCCTCTGAAGCGCCGATCTTTGTGTAGGATCAGTTCCCAGTTGAATTTGAATAGCTGTGATTGATCAGAGCAGAGACATTATGTAAGCCCTGGGTTTTACCTGCTTTGATATTTGATCTTGTATTGGACAGATTTTTGACTCGGAGATATCAGTAAGGAAATGTTTGATAGGCTCTAAGTAGTGACTGTGGGCAAAGATTTCAAAGAGATGAATGTATAAAGTGAATCTGATTTCTTTTTATGGTGAACTGTCTTCTCTATAGGAATCCTGTCAGGCCCTGCTCTTCTGTGTCCTTTTCCCCCAACATTTTTTTAACCAGCCAATCTATTTATATGCAAAACAGTGAAATCGATTGAACTACTTGGCTAAGGACCCTTTTCCAAAACAAACAAGATGGTGTAAGAAATGTTATTGATATGAGGCACGTCCAGGCTGATTCAGCCAGGCTTTGCCAGTAGAGCAGCATAAGCCAAAAGCTACATCTGTAAGCATGGTTCTATACACAGTATAACTAAATTAGATTGCCTTAGTTGCAATAGCAATAGTTTTATAGCATTAGGCTTTGCTCAGGTATCACCCTACATTTTGAAAGCACATCTATAAAAAGTCTGTGTGGTTTGGATGGCATAAACTGGATTATGATTAAATTATTCTGATTGTAAAGAATTGCTCAACAAGTAGTAGGCTTACATTAAGCTTATATTTTCTTAGGGTATGGTATGGCATAAGGTATGGCTTTGTAACAGTCATCTTGGACTGAATTGACTCTAAAACACTTGGTGCCCACACAGCAGTTTGAGAATCAATGCATTATAAACTTTACTCTTAACAGCGAAGTCAACAAAATTGTAAAATCCGTAGTACCGTAACAGATTTGTCTTCCCTCTTCTTTCCCCATCTGCTTTTTTCAAACTTTTTCAAACTATGCCCCTAGCTTCTTTGTTGTTGTGGTTTTTTGATATTGTCAGATGTGGAGAGATCCATTGAAGTTTTTCAAAGAAGTCTGCTTTGGTTTATCACTGGTTTGGAGATGAATGATTTATCACCAGTCACCTCTAAGGGTTGTACTTTTCCAGTATGGTCCTGTTTCTTTTTATTATTAAGGTAAGTTAGCAATTATTGGTGTTTGATGGTTGACCTGCTCACACAATTGTTCATTAAAATCACTGAGCTTGGTGCGCCTCCACTTCCTTTTAAAGGCAGCATGGGTGAAATGCATTATGCCATTAAAAGGTTCAAAAATGATAACAGATGTTTGGGCAGCCTCCTGAGTGAGTGGGCACTGGGCTGTAACTTTGTAGATCAATTCAAGTGTTGGGTTTCTGTGGTTCTGGGAATAACAAGCTCCACTGAAGAGGCAATGTGGATTGGACGGTCTGTATTGATAAAATTGCTTCGAATGCATATCTTTTGGACGTGGACTATGTCCTACTACTATATAAGGAAAATATAATATTGTTTTATTTTTAATGCAAAAAGATTTACGACAGTGAGAAATACATTTATCGCCTGGCCTGAACTATGCTTATAATCTTTTATCATCATTTTAAGATCTTTACCCTCTTTCTAAATGTATTTTCTTCTTTTGAAATTTAGTGCATTTATATTTATACACCTATCTCATTCCATAGCCTTACTACATAGCTCATTGCCCTATGTTAGTATTCAGTGATAGAAGTCACTGGCACAGTTTTACAGTAGAGTTGTAAACAAATTCATACTGTTTGACTTTCGCATGACAGAGCAGCGTTAATCCTCTGCAGTGCGGACGGTGACATATAGAGTTTACACTGAGAGGCACCTCACAGGTGTCCACACATGACAGGGCATAGATGACAGTAATGTACATTAAACATTAGCTATATTAGCTAAATTTACTAAATTATAAACCTTGTGAAAAACAAATGAAGTAGTATTTTGTTTCATTTATGCATATATTCAGTAATTCTGTATTCTATCTTTCCAGGGTTACTAACGCTTACTCCCCTGGTATATATCAGCACATCGTCCCCTTAGCATTATTAAATAATTATTAGAATTTTTTTTGTTGAAATTGAGTTATTAATAAACTATTGTTCCTGAATATCTTCTGTAAACTTCAATATTTTTCAGGGTAAATATTTCAGAATTACCAAATTGCAGATAAAAGATTGAAGCGGTTTGTGTATTAAAGTCCATACACCTGGACAGAATAGTTCTAATGATATCAGTGCTCAGATTAGTTGACAATAGCTATCATTGCTTCATAAAAACTAATCTACTTTTCAGTGAGCCAGCAGATGCAGTCCACTGCTAGCTATTTATTGACAACAGTACATTTAAGCCTCTTTTTAAACCTTTGTACCTCTTTGTTTTTATTAATGATAAAACATTACACAATTTAAAAACATTGTTATTCTGATGGTTATTTTTTTCACTGAATTCCAAAAGAATGATTTGTCACTTTATCTGTGCTACAGTAGAGTGGCTATGGTTGCTTCTGTTCTTCATTACTCTGATTATGTTTGCGGTGCTGAAGAGATTAAACTGCATTTAGATCTTAATCCTGGTAATAAAAGAAAGCTGTGTGCCGCTGAGAGGGTCGGTGCTGGCCCTGCCTGCAGCCTAACTACCAGGATGTTTATTGTTTGTATTGTAAGCATAACAAAACACGGCTGATCAGCTCCATTTGTAGCCGCACTGACCACACTTTTATTTGGAAGCTAATGAAGGAAATCAAGATCAGTGCTGCTGTAGAAAGGCCCAAAAGAAAGTGACAAAGGAAAAGGATTATGGGTCATGGTTTCCAAATCTGTTATTGTTGAAATATGAGATTTTTTTATGGCGCTGCAACAAAAATATCTATTATATTGTTTGAAAGTAACTGCAGTTCTGGAGCATTAAAAGACATTAATTTATTTTGATTTTGTAGGGTTAAATATCAAAAAACATAATTCAGTTTTTTTTTTTTTTTTTCACACCATTTCACACACACTGGAACTAAAGTTGACTGGCTTTGAACAAAGAATGCCTTCATTATTTTGTACTAAAATAGATTTTGCCTGTTGAAAAACTACAATGAAGTTATTACAGTCCCGCCTATTTGATTTTATCTA
>KN486278.1:0-15349 GCA_000787095.1 Periophthalmodon schlosseri | reverse complement strand
TGTTTAGAATAATAATAAAATAAGACATGGTTCAAGATGGATTCTAGTACTAATTTTTCAAACGATATCCTTTATTTGTCGAGTTATTTAAAAAAAATAAAAAAAAATGCCAGTGTTGGATTTCAGTCTTTTAAAATCTAAAAGTACAAATTTCAAAGCTACAGCGTTAGCAACAGGTTTGATTGACAGCACCCACCCCCCCCCCCCCCCCCAACAAGCGGGGAAGAGCCTGGCTCTGGATTGGCTCTTTGGTTGCTATGATACTCGTGGTCTGAATTCCAAATATTGCAGTTCGGCTCCACATTGTCCCCTGTAACTGCTCTAGCCTCGATGAGCCTCATTTGGCTGGAGCCGAACGCTGCGGGTGACGTCACACTCACTCAGTCCACTTCTTTATACAGTCTGTGGTTAATATCGAAGAATTTTTGCGTATTTGGCCGATACCGATATGAAGAAAAACCATCCCATTATCTCTACCTTTGACGATATTAGCCCCGTCCGATCTGTCGCCCCGGCCTTTAGTAAACGTGTGTGGACATGTTTAGAAACAGAGCAGACCCAGAGGCAGCGGGCCGTTCTTAAAGAGGGGCTTCTGTGACCCCAATGTGCCAGGACACCTCCATAATCCTCGTCTGCTCCTCCTCTGATCCTCCTCTGCTCCTCCTTTAGATACGCTTAAGTAAAGACAGACATATGGAACCAGACATGTGCGACAGGTGGGAGGGTCTGGAGATATTCACTGAGGTGAGATGGTTAGATTGGCAGTGGTTTGGTTGATGTTATGAAATGATAATGTTTCAAAATAGTATTTAAAGGTCCTATATTGCACAAAACTGACTGTTGTGAGCTTTAAGTCAAGTTCTAATGCTGTTACCTGGAGTGTGTTTTGTAGTTCTAATGCTGTTACCTGGAGTTGTGTTTTGTGTCATTCACACACTTTTGAGTGACACTTTATTATTAGTCTGTCTACATCTCCAAAGCTCAAAACGCTCTTGTTCCACCTTGTGATGTCATGAAGTGGTAGTTTTTAAGTTAACAGCTCCTTTTACCTTTAGTTCAGTAGAGATTGACAATTCCAGGACTGAAATGATCCAAATGATTCTAGCGAAGGTGTATGGAGTTTAAAAACACAGTGGAGCACTTCCTGTATTACCTCATGACATCACAAGGTGGAACAGTGTTTTCAGTTTGAGAGAAGAACTCAGCCTAAATCTGCAGGGTTTGTGTGTTAAACATGTGTGAATGAAACAAAACACAACTCCAGGTCTGTTTGTGATGAGGAAACAACATTAGAACAGAGATCAGTAAAGTTTTGCTCCTTATTTTGAGTTATTGAGAAAAAAAAAACAACAAAAAAAACCCAAAAAACTAAAGATCACTTAAAAGACATGAATAACGTTTAACCTTTGATTATAATGAGGTTTTTTTAAAATCAAGTTTATTTTAGTGTTAATCTTCTTTATAGTTTTAATGAACTTGAAATATTTAACTTAAAAAAAATATGACTGTATTTTTAATGATATTTTATTTTATTTTTTTATTCTAATCATAGTACATCTACTTAGTTACATAAAATAATATATTTAATTTATTTCAAATTTTAAGTCTATTTTACATATTTGAGTATAAAATTGAAATATTGCCGGACAGTTTAATTTGCAGAAGATTGTTATATTAAATAAGAAAAATATTAATTATTATTTTAGCAAAATTTGAGAAAGTGTTTTAGGTTTTCTTGTTTTTATTTTAATTAAAGAATTTCACCTTTAATGTAGATTTAGAATTTTTCCATTGAACTGAGACACAGAGACACAGGTCCAGAGACACTCAGACAGATACCGCTCAGTGTGTGTATTGTCATTGTCCTGTTGTTTGTTCCCTGGTCCCGGGTTATGAAAGAGGGGGTGGAGGGGTCGTGACCTTTGGGGGTCGTGACCTTTGGGTGGCACTGATCTGATCTGATGGAGAGTGGGCCCTTGTTACGAGAGTGTTAAAGCAGAGACACGTCAACATGAATCCTCTCTGCTACTCAAATGATCTATCAGAAAGAAGAGGAGGAGGAGACAGAGGAAGAGAGAGGAAGAGGAAGAGGGGGAGGAGGAGGACGAGGAGCGAGAGAGGAAGAGAAGAGGATGAGAGAGAGAGGAAGAGAAGAGAGGAGGAGGAGAGAGAGAGAGGAGGAGGAGGAGGAGGACGAGAGAGAGAGGAGGAGGAGGAGAGAGAGGAGGAGGAGGAGAAGAAGAGGAGAGGAAGAGGAGAAGACAGAGAGAGGAGGAGGAGGAGGAGAAAGGAGAGGAAGAGGAGGAGAAAGAGAGAGGAGAGAGAGGGGAGGAGAAAGAGGAAGAGAGGAGAAGAAGAGTGGGAGGGGGAGATAGAGGACGAGAGGAGAGGGAGAGAAGGAGGAGGAGAGAGAACGAGGAAGAGAGGAGAGGGAGAGAAGGAGGAGGAGAGAGAACAAGGAAGAGAGGAGAGGAAGAGAAGGAGGAGGAGGAGAGAGACAGAGGAAGAGAGAGGAGATATAGGGAGAGAGAGAAGAACATATAGTGGAAGTAAAGAGAGGGAGAGAGAGAGAGAAGGGGGTCAAAGTTTATGAATGACAAAATATAGATCAGGACATTGTCACAAAAATAGAACCAAGATTGGTCTGTTATTAATGTTCATATCTTGAATCACGGACAAAATAGTAAAATAAAAACCCCAGGATCATGTAGAGCGGGTTAATACGAACATTTTAAGACCAAAATGACGAGTCTGACAGCAGCAGTTACAGAGAGAGGGGTCACAGTTTTTCAATAGAAAGTGAATTGGAGCCAGAGTCGATGGAGCCGGAAGCGCGACCACGATCACTTCCTATTTGGAACGCAGTGGCTCGCAGGTTAGCTATGTCCATTTATATACAGTCTATGATCACACCTCCCTGTTATCCACTTTACCTCCTGTGCGTGAGACACTGTCCAGAATGGATAAAAGCTCCTGATGCTGCCGTCATTTGTCAGATTGAATTTGGCTCAGAAACACGTCGGGAGAGAGGGAGAGAGAGGGAGCGGGAGGGAGAAGAGAGGGGGGGGGGGGGGGGGGGGGGATGGGTCAGCAGATGGGACGTCCCGAGAGAGAGAGAGACAGATAGTGAGACCAACCGCATTTTGGGGTTATCAATGGAAAAAAGGCTCACTTAAAAGAAATAAATAGCTGTCTCTTTTGATTTTTTTTTTCTTATATAATCTCATTCCCGTATGTGGAACGAAAGCGGTTTTAAAGAGGAGGCATTGTGCAGACGTTTCGGAGCGTTGTTCCATGTTATAACGTCGTTCCTCATCAAAAACATGTCTGAAGAGGTTTTAGATGCCATCCATGCATGTTTGAGTAATCTAGCTATCTCTCCCGGGCCCTGTTCGAACCCTTCTTATACCAATATAGCATTTTCAAAACAATAAAAGGTCACATGGTGATTTAAATATGTGTAGCAGTTAATATCCCATAGAAGTCAAATACCTCCTCTTTAACGTCCCATAGAAGTAAATACTCCCTCTTTAAATAAAAAAAAAATGACCTTATTTTTACGATACGATTTATTTATTGCTTTTATCTCAGTATCACTATCCAACAACTGTACATATTTGACGTGGCTCTGTAACACATGGCCTGTAGAGCAGATGGGACGTCGGGGGAAAGAGGGGCGTGTGGGCGGGCTCAGGGGAGCGCCCGTGGGTGACAGCGTCTGGTGGGTGGGCCGTAGTCTGTATGAAGAAGTGGACTAAGTGAGTGTGACGTCACCCGCAGCGTTCGGCTCCAGTCAAATGAAGCTCATCGAGGCCAGAGCAGTTACAGGGGCCGATTTGGAGCTGAGTTCCATATTCGGAATTCCGACCGCGAGTATCATAGCAACCAAAGAGCCGATCCAGAGCCAGGATGGAGCAGCGTCATATCGGTTGCTAACGCCAGCGGGAGCGACCTCAGGGAAAGAAGTTGCCTGATTTGTCTGTTATTAACGTTCATATTTTGAGTTACAGACACAATAGCGAAATAAAAGTCCCGGGATCACGTAGAGGGGTCAGTATGAATATTTTAATACCAAAATGACGAGCTAGCGCGTTAGCTATGTACATTTATATATACAGTCTATGGGATGGGCCTCTGGGTGACAGTGCGTCGTGTGGGTGGGCCGTACATGTTTTTTTTGTGGTGGGTGACACACGTTGAATGGGGTTTGTATTGATTAGCAGCAGATCAGTGGGTTTGTTATGGAGAGATGATGCAGTCCTGGTGTCATCTGTGAGTCAGAGGGAGTCAGCAGAGGACAGTTTGATACAAAGGGAGAGACTGATGGGTTTCAGATGACATCACGACATTCTATAAGACAATCCTTCTTAATACAGACAGGGGAAGATCAAATGAAGATTGTCACTAACAGAAATGATCAGGTGCGACATTTGTGAATTTACCTTTTGAATATTTTGTGGCAAAGTACAATGTAATCAATAGTGAAAACTGTTTCTTTCCCCCATCTGGGAGAATGACATCATTACATAGAATCTCAAAAAAAAGTTATAAACGTCCATAATTAACCTTCTCTGACCCATCCGAAAGTATGACATCATCACATTTTAGAGTCTGAAATGCACCAATACAACATTTAAAGGTTGTCAAAAATGACACAAGAAATGAGTCAATACTAAAACCAGTACTGAAATGTCATACTCATTTGAAAAATTCCTTTCCTGAATAGTTTTGAAATGGTTTTGATTAATGTGAGAAGTGGTGTAAGAACAAATGGTAATATTAAATTGTGTTATATTGTGTAACAAGGGTGTTTTTTTATTATTATTAATGTAATTGTATCAAGCAGAGAAGAGGGTCAGAGGAGCAGGGGATGAAGAGAAGAGGGTCACATGGAGCAGAGGATGAAGAGGAGAGGGTCAGAAGGAGCAGAGGATGAAGATAAGAGGGTCAGATGGAGCAGAGGATGAAGTAAAGAGGGTCAGATGGAGCAGAGGATGAAGAGAAGAGAGTCAGATGGAGCATAGGAGTGGGTCAAGGGAAGAAGAGGAGAGGGTCAGAGGAGCAGAGGAGAGAGAATCAGATGGAGCAGAGGATGAAGAGTAGAGGGTCAGATGGAGCAGAGGATGCATAGGAGAGGGTCAGAGGAGCAGAGGAGAGAGTCAGATACACTGAACTAGATCACAAATCTTTTCAGCTGAACAAATAAACTAAAGATATTACAGCGTTATGACCCTGGAGTCTTTTTTGCAGAGATCAGCGTTTTCTAAGGACAACCTCCGTGTCATTTTTACTGCCGCCCTCCCTCCTCTTCTCACGTTTATACCTCTAAAAAAAATGACAAATAGAAAGAAACCAGCTCGCATGCTCCTAAATCACTAGACATAATGGATAAATTGATACTTTGCAGCTGATGTCATCAACATTCCCCGGGGGCGTGACGCTAACTAGAGGCACTGCTCTGTCTGAAACTCTGTTGGACTTTAATCTGAGCTTTGTTTTAACACAATCTGACCATAAAGACCTGATTTAGCTGAACAGAGTTGCCATTTTAAAAGGAAAGTTCAATGGAAAAAATATTAAAACAATAACTCATAATTTTGGCAGATGGATATTATTAGTGTTTAAAATGTCAGATAATTTGTTTATTTTGTGACAATTTTTAGAATTTCAGAAGGATATCGCTGAAGTTAATTAAAACGTTCCTTGATGCTCAGATCATACTGGGAAGACTGGAACTCTATCAACAGTCCTGCCCCTGACTGTTCCCCCCAAGACCACAGGTACTTTTTGGTGAAACATCTGTACATCCCTGTATTCTACTGTGATATCTGGAGAGCCAAAAACCCTGGAAAAAGTCAATTTACATGTTGCAACAAACACTTAACTCATCAATCCAGATCAGATTACTGGTTAATCTCTAGGGATTAAAGAGAGAATAAAGTGATTCATGTTAATATTGAACCATCTGTGTTCACACATCGTAAAACCACCACTTTAAACATGAACTTCTTACTGGAAATGCAAAACTCCAACCTGAAAAATCATGACTGGAAATGAAACAATTCTCTTTATTCTCTCTTAAAGATAACGAGCTACGTGAAACATTTATCAGGTAGAGACAAAGTGGTTGGAGGAGGGTGAAAAAACAAAACAGAAAATACTTTCATAATCTGGACAAGCTAGCTAGCATTAGCCAGCAGTTTGCAATTAGTCACTCTCACCTTTTTGTTGAAAATCAAACAGGACCATGAGCTCGGACTGATCACAGTCTCCTGAAAATGTGCTGTTTAAATCCATTTAGTATTATCTTAAATCTTTTTAGACAGTGTTCGCTAATGTGTGCATTGTGTCACCATGGTAACTGCTGAATATTCCGCCATAGACATACATGCAGAACACCCGCAGCATCTAGAATTGGATGATGTCATAGTTTCAGATGGAGGGCGGGGCCTATATAACTCTATGTTATTTGAAAGAAATCTCCAAACTTCAGCTCCACAAATGTTGAACCTTCTCAGTATTAGTTTGGGATCGGCTCCACAAACTTGTCATATCAATCTTATGTCTTAAAGTCCTTTTCACAACAATCACGTCTTCGGGGCTGAGTAACGGCATCACTTTCTGAAGCGATTATGAAAGATCGTCCTGAGAATTCTGACCTGTCTCCAGCTCTGTTCAAACTATACAGGATTAAACAAAGTATTATAGGCAAAATGGATGGAGCGTGAGAGGGAACGCGTTGGGGTCCCACTGGAGGAGCTGGAGGAAGTGTCTGGGGTGAGGGAAATCTGGAAGTCCCCGCTTAGACCGCTGTCCCCACGACCCGGCCCCGGATAAGCTGAAGAAAACGGATGGACGGATTGTAGGCAAAATGACTTCAGGCCTGATATTTGTTTTAAGTTCGTTTTAGCCGCCTCCCCTTTTCCCCGCATCAACCAATCATTACGAGCCGCTCTCCCACATCGGCCAATCGATACGGGCCGTGCGTTTGATTTATAACTGTAGGGGGCGGCAGAAGAGGAGGATATAATCGCAGTGGATTCATAGTGACAGATTTGTACAGGAGCTCAGCCTGTGGAGGAGACTGTAACGTCCACAGACACTTTTACAGCTTTGGGGAAATGGACTGGAGGCTATGGCGTTATTTATAATGTGATTGCACAGGTCAGGGTTGTGCTTGTGATTTTTTTCTTGTATTAAAAAACACATATGAAGTAGATTAGAATATTTTAAAGACATAATTTAGCAGTGCAAGTAGAATTAGACGGCCACCTTCTGAGCGTTGCATCAGTACCATAGACTGCATATATAAATGGACATAGCTAACCTGCTAGCCGCCGTGTTCCAAACAGGAAGTGAGCGTGGGCGCCCTTCCGGCTCCATTGACTCTGGCTCCAGTTCACTTTACATTAGAAAACTATGACCTGGTACAGTGCTGTGTCCCTCGGTGTTGACCGCCACAGATCAACACTCATTCCAGTTGCTTTTATTTATTTCTTCTGCAACTTTCTTCTTATTCTTCATTAATGTGGCCATCTTTGTATTTTATTTCTAGCAGCAGTAGCCATGCAGTTGCAGATGTTTCGCGCTTCTCCTTCTCCACACCAGACAAATTGAAAATCCCGGCAGCGGCGTTCCCAGTGAATAGTGAAAATCCCATTTGGCTCTGGCTCTATGTAAACGGAAGGACTCGGACTGCAGGGGGTCAGGACAAAGCGAAGGAGACGATTATTCTGTCCCTGCTCCTGATGTCTCCAAATGTGAGCAACACTTTAACACAAAACCAACCAGGATCCAATCCAGGAAAAGGGAAATTGCTCTGTTAAGGAAGAAATTCGTTTTTTTCCCCCTTTTTTGCTCAGTCGGTGTTAGAGAATATAAAGCCCCAATGTCCCTGCTGCTTCCATTACGAAACAGCGCCATAGGGCTGTCAAAAGCATTGGGAATCAGATACTAATCGATACTAAAACTAGTATCGAAACTTGATACTCATTTTTGGCAGGCATTGGGGAGGGATTACACAGATATAAGGCCACATGGGAACAGAAAACAAAGTACCAACATTTAATGTGGAAAATCACGTTCTATTGTCTAAATAAAGAGTATTTTTATTATCACCGTGGTATCGGAATCAGTATCGAGTCTATTCCTTAGTATTGGAATGGAGTTTGCATTTTTTCTATCGTGACAACACAAGAGCAGAACTTGTATAAAACTGCAGGCGTTCACAATTGTGTCTTTTATTCAAAGCAAAACTCAAATAGTTTTAAATTTACAATCAAGTTATAAATCAAAGTTTCACTTTTTTCTGTTCTCAAAATAATGTCCCTATTTTGATATATCACGTCACCTTTTTCTATTTATATTCATTCAGAGCAAATAGATTTTAAAGTTGCACTGTGTAACTTTTCTGGTGGAGTATCTATAACCTGCTTGTCTCTATGAAGCTGCGTAGAATGTTCCACAGTATGGCATTAACATTCTCCGGCTAACTGCAAAAGCTCCATAAAAAATCTGAAATGTTGACTTTATGTAAATATATCGTGACCCTTTTCTATTTTATATTGATCCAAAGCAAATGGATTTTAAAGGTTTCACTATGTAACTTTTCTGGCGGAGGGTTCAGAAGTTTGTTTCCATGGAGATGTTTGGAATGCTCCACAGTATGGCATTAAACTAGGAAACGTTTACCCTATTGATATATGTTTACGTTTATTATGTTTTCTGTTCATCTAAAGCATATAATTTAGATTTTAAAGATGCACTATGTAACTTTCATGGTGGAGGGTTCAGGACATGCTTGTCTCCATGGAGATGTTATTGCTTTGCTTGGAATGTTCCACAGTATGGCATTAAACTAGGAAACATTGACCCTATTTAAATTTGTTTACGTTTATTATGTTTTCCGTTTATCTTAAGCGAATCATTTAGATTTTAAAGACGCACTATGTCCCTTTTCTGGTGGAGGGTTCAGAACACGCTTGTCTCCATGGGGCTTTGCTTGGAATGTTCCACAATATGGCATTAAACTTGTCTGTCTTGCATATATTCAGTTCCAGGTATATTCTTCATGTGTCCCTGCTTCCTTCCGACTGTAGCAATTTTGGACAATTTGACCTGAGAAAAAAAAATTCCGTAGATTTGTTCTTTTTGCTCAGCTGGCGTCGGCTCGTGCCGGTGCCGGCGTCGGCTCGTGCCGGTCGTCGGCGCTGGTGAGACTATAATACCACAGTGCCCCTGCTCCTCCCATTACAATAGAGCGGCGTTGTATAGATTTGCAGGCGGTCTCGATCCATCAGCTTCCACACTGCGCTGGGATCATGATGACAGGGTAATGTTTAGCCAGAGGACATTAGGGCTAAAGCAGAGACCCCTGTGTAGACAGACAGGAGCAGCCCATAAGAACCACATGAGCGGAATATAAAGAGCAGGGGGCTGTGGTTGGAGCAGGAGACACGGGGGAGGGGTAAGGAGAGGGGTAAGGAGAGGGGTAAGGGGAGGAGTAGGAACATACTGTGTCTTGACTTAAAAATACATTCAAACATTGTAATAAAAGTACTGGGAATCTAATGCAGGAGATGTGTATTTGCCCAGACTTACTCAAGAGGTATATTCAAAGCCATTCGAGCCTGGTTATGCTTCTGTTGTACTCACACTTGTTCTTTCGTTGTGTGTCTTGTCTCCAGTTTAGGTCTCAGCCAATGTCTCAGTCAGAAAGATAAAGGAGAAGCCAGCACCGCCATGTTTGTTTTGCTTTGTTTTAGAGATAGACTGATATCTGCCGTGTACTGAACGATAACAGGCCTCTGCTCTCATGGGCTTATGGTAAAGCAGGGCTGTGGTCGAGCTTGTAGTCAATTTAAGAGACGGAGTTTGGGGAAAATAATCAAAATGGACGCAAAAATAACGGCAGAGTTTATCGGCCATCGTTTCTCTGGAGGCGAAACGGTCGATATCGGCATCGGCCATGAAGAAGCCCACATAGTGAACACGCAGCAATTTCTAGCGTCATTAGTGTAAATGTAAAAGGATATTGCACATTCTTACCTGTCCTCTCCTCTTGATCCAGACTCAAACGACTCAGGGCCCTCACCCTCTTCTCTCTCCTCTGTTCCAGACTCAGACGGCTCAGAGCTCTTACCCTCTTCTCTCTCTCTCTCCTCTCTGTTCCAGACTCAGACGGCTCCGGGCCTCACTCCCCCGGCAGTGTGGAGACCTTAAGGAAGCACCTCAGAGCAGACGCCTTCACTCAGCAGCAGCTGGAGGCTCTGGACCGAGTGTTTGAGAGACCACAGTATCCAGAAGTGTTCCCAGCATCTGAGCACGTCAAACCAGAACAGGTACGGAGGGGTTAGAGCCCTTTTTATCAGGATTTCAACACTTATTTTAGTAGCCAACAATTATTTTAAGCAGTAAAAACATGCTGACTGAAGGCTTCTACATAGAGAACAAATACATGTATTATTATAATTGTTTCCATGATTCCGATTTGAAAATGCAGTTGTCTTCGGCTTGTGTTTTTGAGTCTGTTTTGCTATAATCTGTTGGTTACTACATGGTTACTAGAGACTGATGCCACATGTCCTCTTTAAAGGCCCTATCCCATGTATCTGAGCTAAATGTGTGTGCCCCTAGTACAGATATAAGTCAAAATAACTCCGCTGTGTGCTGGCTGCATCTAATTAAAAAAGCGTTTTACTGACCAATCAGGAAGTGTATTTTAGCATGCTAGTTGTCATTAACATTACCGTGATGGCGAAACTCCATGCTGGTCTCTGAGAGTTGTGAAAAGTGCTTGTAAACTCATCGTGGTGAGTAATTAGGATGTTCTGAATGCGTGAGGTAAGTGAGGAGTAACTTTGGACCACTGCAAACTGTTTAAAATGAACTAGATCTGTTTTTCAGGTTTTTAACACAGTAAAAATCAGATAGAGCGTCTGTAATGACAGTGTATAGATAGACTTGTGTTTATATATTGTTTTTGATCATCTTAAAGGCCCCATCCATGTTGCTTTGGTTGCATATTTGAATGAACTGCGTAACGTTAAAGGAAGCACCTGTACACGTACCTGCTGACAGTAGTTATGGGTAATACAAAAACAATATTATAGCACTTTTCAATAGATTTAGATAACAATAAAAAAGTGATTTAAATATAAATACATCTTTAAAATAATGACCTCATTTTAATACCAAACATTTAAAAAATCCCTGCTCTACATTCTCCTTGGACTTTACAATCTTCCAGTTACAAGAAAGACCTAGATTTGAAGAGCAGAGATCAGGGACTAAAATGTGTTTGACCCATTTCTGAGCTGCACCTGAAGAATAAAAGTGATGGGGCTCGTTCAGATCAGAGTCACTCCACACACTCTAACGCAAAGTGCTGCGTTCACTGTAGTTTTATTTATACCAGGTTAAAGTTGAAACACAGCACACTACAGCAAATGTTTCGCTAACTTAAGGCGTTAACTTGATTTGGTTTGAGTTAGTTCACATGGATTTACTACTTCAGTGGAATTAAGCTTCAAATGAGAAAATAAACCTGCGGAAATATATATATATTTTTTAAAAATAGCAATTTAATGAAACATGTCAAATATATTGGATCCATTAATTAAATAGAACCTAGTAAACATCTAAGTCCAACTTTTACTTATTTATGTATTTTTTTTAATTATTTTTTTTGCAGTGTACACTTTCATTTATTATTATTATTATTATTATGTTATTTATTTATTTTATTATTTATTTATTTATTGTATCTTTTCCATTATTTCAATAACTAAAAATACATCTGACGTGCCGAAACATAATTTGGATATTTATTTTTTTAGGGCGACAGTGGCTCAGTTGGTAGAGCGGTCACATCCACTGACCCACAGGTTGGTTGTGTGATTCCAGCTCCCACAGATGAATGCCGTCGTTGTGTCCTTGGGCAAGACGCTCAACCCACACCAGTGTCTGCGTACACTGGTGTATGAATGTGTGTGTGAATGGGCGAGTGGTTCCTTGATGTAAAGAGCTCTGAGCCTTGAAGGAGGAAAAGATCTATATAAAAATGTAATTTAAGTAGTGATATACAGCATTCTAATCTTGCATTTCTTCCAAAAACATTTCCATATTACCTTGTAGACGTTACGTTTTCCAGTTCAACTTGCTCCATTTCGCTGTATCTTTAAATTCCGATACAAACCAGACCTTTGCGACCGTCATTCCCAGATTCCCAGATTCCCAAACGAAACCTTAGAAAAAAGCTAATTAAGCTCTGTCGCGGCTGCGTGTTACAGTGTGGCATGTATAATAGTGCAAAAGTCCTGCTCACTATCGATTTTGTGATGAAAAACACATTCTCCGTATCCCCCATAATGGAGAGTAACAGTGGAGCTCTGTGAATGAATCAATACTGCAGATTTAGTTCATTTAAGCCGCGCGTTTGGTTTTGTCTGTTTGGACGAGGGATTTCACACTGGTGTAAATCACAAAACGTACGATTATTCTTCATAAAGAAAATGACCAGGGCGGAGCTCAGACGGCGATGGAAACAGGGAGTAAAATAGGCCAAATCCGGGGCTGAAATGAGACTAAATATTAATATAAGTAATATAAAAACTAGGGATGCAACGATCCAGCTTTTTCAGTTCCGATACCGATTTCGATACTATGGATTTAAAGATCTGCTGGTCCCCGATATCGACCGATACCAGAGACTGAAAACAGCATTTATTTCCTTTAAACTAAATAAAATAAGACAAAACTGATCCAAATGTGTTCTGTAGCTGTTTTTATCTCTCACGTATCTACAGAACAGCTTTGTGTGAATAAAAGTTCAAACATTCTGAGACTTCTTCTTATTACATCAGTTTATGCGTCCAACCACGATATCAACTGAAACGATATTTGGAAGGCGATATCTAATACAGCTAATTTTTCAGTATCGGTGCCGATGTCTGATACCAGTATCATCATCGGTGCGTCCCAAATGAAAACCAGGACTAACCCAGGACTAAACCAGATCTAAACCAGGACTAACCCATGACCCAACAAGAACTAAACCAGGTCTAAACCAGGACTAACCCAGGATCCAACAAGAGCTAAACCAGGTCTAAACCAGGACGAAACCATCTTAATGACGACAAAACCGACAAGAACTAAACCAGGACTAACCTAGGACCAAACCAGGACTAACCCAGGACCAAAGCAGGACTAAACCAGGTCTAAATTAGGACCCAACCAGAACTACACCAGGACCCAACCAGGACTAAACCAGAACCAACCAGGACTAAACCAGGACTAAACCAGGACCAAACCAGGACCAAACCAGGATTAAACCAGGACTCAATTTCTAACCAGGACTAAAGCACTAAAAGAAGACTCGACTTGAGGCTTATCTCAGACCTTAGGACTAAACCAGGATTCAAACCAGGTCTAAACCAGGACCATGTTTATAGACCGTTAACAACAAACAACTTAATATTCCCATAATTTCAGCTCTGAAGAAGAACTAAACCAGGTCTTAAACCGGTCTAAACCCCATTTGACACCAGAGTAATATTACAGTCTCCAGGCTTATTAAAATGGATAACCTTTATTTACATTAATGACACAGTTAAAGCACACACAGGACCATTAGCTTGTCCTGATGCAGAGAACGAGCCGTAGACTCTAATGTAAAACCCACTGGCCTAATTGAGTTCTTTGTAATTTCTGTTCCATCGGGGGGAATTACTTTGGTGATAAATCAGGGACAGGCCTCTGCTGCAGCACAGGCTAATCTGCAGCTAATTACAAAACTGATTTCTACACCGCGATCGATAACACAGCGAGCGAGAACTCACCGAAACGACAGAAGGGTTAGGAGAACATCTGCTTTAAAGAGATTATGAGAGGGTTTCATGTCTCATTCCGACTTGGTTTGGCGGATAGAACCTGTGCTAAATATTTATCAGAGTTTTACATCAGTTAAGTGTCAGTTTGTGGGGAAAAAAGTAGAGAAGAAAAGACCAAAAGTACAGGAAGTAGCTCTGAGTTGTAAAACAGAATCCCTCTACTATAGACTGTATATGTATATGTATATGTATATGTATATGTATATGTATATAACTAAACCAGAACTAAACCAGGACTAAATCAGGACTAAACTGAGACTAAACCAAGACTAAACCAAGACTAAACCAGGACTAAATTAGGACTAAACTAGGACTAAACCAGGACTAAACCATGTCTCAATCAGAACTCAGCGTAAATGAACAGTCTATTTGGTGATTTTGTGTTTTTAACGATAAATGACAAATGAACAAAGTTAACCTAATTAAAACCCCTCCAAGTTAAAGCGATGTGACATTTCAGGGTCCGTCACCTGCTTCGCTTCATGGAATGTTCCACAGTGTGGCATTTAACTGGTCTACCTTCAATGGGATCTGCGCAGGGACGATCCCGCTCACAATAAGAACGCATGCTTTTCAAGGTAAACACATGCAAGATAGATACATTTAAAGGCTTATTGTGCAGCATTCCAGGCAAAGGAATAACTCTATATCTCCATGGAGACGAGCTGGTGGCAAATCCAAAAACGTTCATTTTGTCTTCTAACTCAGGTTCTTTTTTAAGACAGTAGAGGAGGAGATGTTTTTACAGTTCTGAACATTAACTAAATTGCCTAAGAAGCTGAAAACAAAAGAGAAAAGTTACAGAGTGCAGCTTTAATACTACATAAATCAGTCTTGTTTGTTTCTGTGAGTCTAATTCCTCTCATGTAAAGTGCAGGTGGTCTGCTCTGCTGCACTGCATTAAAAACCCATTCACACTCAAGGCTCCTCTCCTCCCACACTGCTGTTTGACCATGTGCGCGTCCCATTCACAGAGCCCCGCCCCTCTCTCCCTCTCTCCCCCCCTCTCCCCCTCTCTCTCCTCCTCTGTCTCATCCCCCTCTCCCCCATCTGCATAATAAAAAGAGGTTTGTGTGGTGGGGACAGCGGTAAACATGTGACATTTTGGCCCGTGAACAGCCGTAAAGACAATTAGAGTTTATCGCAGAGGGAGCGGGACAAAAGAGGGGTCAGCGGTGAAACAAACCCCCAGAAGATGGAGAGGAGAGAGGGGACGGGGAGAGAGGAGGAGAGGGGAGGAGGAGAGGAGAGAGGGGACGAGGAGAGAGAGGAGAGGGGACGGGGAGAGGAGAGAGGGGACGAGGGGAGAGGGGGCGGGGAGAGAGGGGCGGAGGGGGTGATGGGAGAGGAGAGAGGGGACGAGGATAGAGAGGGGACGAGGAGAGAGGAGGAGAGGGGACAAGGAGAGAGGGGACTTGGAGAGAGGGGACGAAGAGAGAGGGGAGAGGGGATGAGGAGAG
>KN486277.1:136321-156403 GCA_000787095.1 Periophthalmodon schlosseri | reverse complement strand
ATCATTGTGGCAACTCCAAATGACTAAAGGGAGCAAATAGTTTTGTAGTTTTTTTGTAGTATTGCTATGACTGGTATGTTAAAAGTTAACTAAACTAAATGTAACTATTATGTTTTTAGCACTATTACTTTCTCTAGCGGCAAATTGCTTGTGCAATTGTCCAAACATTCATTTTTGAGTGAGACATGGATTTAAACTTTTAGGGACATACATTTATGAACAAAATTTGCAAAGGGCCATCCAGTTAAAATATTTTGTGCAAATAATGCATCTTATTAAAGCCAGATTGCTCATTAAATCTAAACATATGGATCATCCCTCTCATGATATGCTGTGGGGCAATTTAAAGTACTCTTTATTCCAACACATTTATTGACTAAATGATTACTGTACAGTAATGGCCTAAAGGGGATCTTCAAAGCACACTGAGCATATCTAGAGTAAATTATTGCTGGAAACACCTGTTCAAATCATGGATGTTTACTACTTATTAGGCATCCAGCTGTTTATTATGAAGGAGGCCAAGTCATTCACACATGTGAATCACCAAACAAGGCACAGTGGCACATGCTGGAGCCACACACAAAGCTATGGATAGTGTTTGTGTAAGTGTGCATATAGTCAATCATTTCATGGAGTAAATGGGAACAAAAAGAAACACAGAATTGCATTTTAATTCCAAAAAAAATGTGTGGAAATTGCTTTACACCTTCTGCGGGGAGGCATGTCACACCTAATGAGACTGTCAATTTATACATTGTTTGTGTCCCAGAGTTATTGCCAGACTTACTGTAATCAACATGGAGTCAAATGCACAGTAACACATGGTGGCTAAGGTTCAAATGAGTCTAATGATGTCACAATAACTATTTTCTTTTTTAAAGGTAAAAATAAGTTATTTCTGAAATAAAATAAAATAAATGTGCCTAAAGGAATTCAATTCAATTGATGAATAAATTATACTTGACTGTGACTGTATGTTAACTGCTGTGTGTGCTATGCTATGGAGTAGATGTGTGCGCAACAGCCTGGCAGCCTTGGCTACACATGGACGACAGAACTGTAAACAGTCTGGTGTGGAATTAGAGACACTCCACTGCAAATAGAGCGCACTAATGAAGAGTGCCAACAAATAACGTTTCACATTTAGTAGTATAATTATGATGTAGACCTACATCTTAAATGTATGTGGTTTTATCATACGCCTAGAAGTGCAAAATGAGCACTTGCATGTTCCCTGCTCAACAAAAGCAAAGTCAAGATTGTGAAAAAATTGTAAAAAGGATTTACCTTGTCAGTGCTGACGTGTGGAAAAGTAGACTCCAGTCCTACAAGACATTTAATCAAACAATCCCAAAAGAGTCCACTCCAGATAGAAATCCAATTCAGCGCAGGACAGGGCTGTAGCCTACCTGCGCGCACTTTGGTTATTCCTTAGTCCTTAGTCCTTACACAGAGTCCAGGCGAAAACACGTCATTTATACACAACTATTTCTGTAGTTATCGTGTGTCGCGCACACTCTGTGGCACGGAAACGATCACCATCTCGTGGGAAAAGTGGCGCGCTGGAACTAAGTCCCGTGTGAGAGACACAGAGCGGTCCAAGCACGCAGCGTGTAGTGCAGGCTGCTGCTCGGTTAAAGTTGTGCGCTCCAAGCTGATCCTGACTCTAGTGGGGCGGGAGGCAGGCGCTAGCAGGTGGATGCGCTTAAGCACACCCACGGGGCGGGCATGTAGGCTATGTAGGCACAGTGATTTACTGCCCGCTCTCTACTCAAGAATGTCTATGAGGAATACGCTCTTATGTGTACCAAATATTTAGGCTACTATTAGAAGTGGAAACAGAAGTTAAAATGCAATATTTGTTCGTTAAAAATGTAATGTGTCAAATAACTTGGCCCACATTAAGTCTGTAAATCGCACACAGCCGATTGATTTAATTAATTAATTTAACATTTATTTAACCATGAAGTCCCACTGACATTCATAATCTGTATAAATCACAGTTTACTGCTGCAGTTCATATTAGGCTCACAACATCAGTAGCCTGTTAACCATTAAGAACTTGGCTATGCATCATCTGACCAACACTGTCCTGTTAGTGGGAATGTACTTAGTCTTTAGAAGAAAATAGCTCAAGTCAAGTCTGCGTCATAGTTTACCACATAATACTATTTAAATAATTCAACTCCACAGTCCATATGGGTCCAAGGAGTTTGAACTCTGACAAAGTTGTGTGATATGAGATTAAAGTCCTATTGTATTCACAAAGTTGAAGTACAAGTTTATCAACCCTTGTCCATTCAGCACTTGCCAAGTCCATTTAGTGGCAGCCAGTTCAGACAATGTCATGATTAGTCAGTCAAAGCTATCAGAAATTAGAACTCTTATCAGGGCCTGTTTTATTCTGAAAAGAGGTGGAATTAATTTGATAGCCACAAAAAAGTGCCAATTAAAATTCCTCATTTTGTCAACTATTCACATACTGATTGGATACAGACTTAGTGCCTAGAGACTCCGGAAGAGCTCATTTTTGCCTTTATAATCATAGTCCTTTCAGTTTCCTCACACCTGTCTTATCAGGCCTTCATTTTCTCGTTCAATTTGCATGTGATTCAGTACAAAGTTGAGTGAGGAAGTTTGGAGTATAATTTAGAATAAAAATACATTTTATATAAGAATCCATGACTCCTCAAAGCACTGTGTATATTGTATAATGCATACACTTACACTTACTTCACTTACAAGTTCTGCCTGAGAGTGAAGTTTGGCACAGGTCAGAGAGAAAAGATTTACTCCAATCCGTCCAAGTACAGACATGGCTGTAAGCATTTCCATGGCTATCCTCACACATTCACTCAGTCAAACTAGCTAAAAGACACAAAATACACATGTCATCTTGTTTTTCTGCACGGTGTGAATGCTTTCTGCTTGAAGGGGCTCTAAGATAGTACATTGGTAGTTCTTATTTGTACAGTATGTGGGACTGAATAGTTAGATTATTGATAAAATCTCATGAGTGCCTGGGTTGTGAGCTGCCGTTGACATGTATCTAAGTGGTGTATGAAGCTGTGTGAATGTGGTGACTGGCAGTATTCCACATGAAAAGTACTCTTCATGGAGATCTGGCTGCAGGGTATGAAGCTCAGGCAGGTGTGGTAGCGGCCTTTGTAAGTCGTATGTCTTTAGGAGATTTGCAACGCTCAACATGGCTTCTAAGATAAGTTAACATAATGCACATATGACAGCCCCCACCATCCTCTGGTCATCAAGAGCACCTGGGCCTAGTGTCCCTGGCTCCATATAAGTGAGCCTGCCACTAACATTCTTTGTCCTCTCTCCTCTCCTCGGGACACCAGACCAGTAACCTGTGGTGAACCCACAATGGACCTTTGCATATTTGCACATTTGCTATTGTAAAACTTTAAAGTTTAAAGTTTCTTGGTAACTCCCTGTGTTGGTCTCTGCATTTGTTGCAACTCTTGAGCAGTTGGGGGCAATGTGCAATTTAAAAGATGATCAAATTTGCATCAAAGGAAATCAAATGTGTGACAGTGAACTATTCTTAATGTATTCATCTTATCATTTTTTTTACTACACTAATTGTCTGACCTCCCTTAAATTTATTCCAGGTGACTTCAAACCAGTCAACCACAGAGCCTTTATGCATTGTGGACATTATCATCTTATACTATGCAATTACCACCAAATGTACCTGACACTGCATTTGAAAATCAGTAGCCTATACTGTCCTGGGAGAACACATTACACACTATTGTAATTGTCCCAGTCCCAGATATTTTCTGGGTCTTGAAGCCCCAGAAATTAAGACCAAACAGAATGTGTTCCAGAAAATGGTAACTAGCACCACACACAGTCTACAATAAATATAATTGTGACACAAAATTCATGTTCAGAGCTGTTCAGCCAAAGTCAGGTGTGGCTTTAAGCTGCAACAACATGACTTGCTAATTTCCAGTGCATGCAGGTGTTGGTTCACCTTGTGTTGTAGACAGATAGGAGAAAGCTTTGCTCTGGGCACTTTTCTGTGGAAAATGTCCTCAAAGTTATTAGCATTTAAACGAGAAAAGGAGAGTGGCATATCTAGATGACAGCAGAACTCACAGTACAAACTGTGTTTGCAGGTGGTGAGTGAGGCACTGAATCAGCTAAACAAGCATGAACAAATGCCTTTGAAGGGGAAGAGGTTTTGGGCCATAATGGGTCTGAAATGTTTTCATACAGCACAACGCTATACTTGGACAATCCTTTCCCTTACCACTTGTTTCCTCTGTTGTTTTTGGCCACTCACAAAACCCACTGTACTTTTCCAACCTGCGGATACACTGGTCCCACAAGCAACTATCCCGCATCAGACTGATTCTGTTTACTCTGCTTTCTTCCATGTTAAACACCTCAAACAGCCATATTATTTTCATGTTCTTATACCATTATGTATATATGGGTAATACTGTGCCCATCTAAGTGTTCAGAGAAAAGATAAATTGATACAACAGTGAACACAATTTCCAACAAGTTGAATCTTAATTGACCCCTGACCCTGGTGTTGCAACTATGCAAACAAACTATGGAAACGAACAAAATGAGCAGCAATAAAAGATTTCTGTTGAAACTGGCTTCCTTAACATCTTAATGTCTAACGTAATCTTAAAACCCATTAGTTCCTGTAGGTAGTTCCACACACCTTTGCACACCAAGCAGCCAGAGTCCACTAGAAAACAGACCACTTAAGAGAAATGACTTTGATTTCCTTCCACTTTTCTCACATCAAATATAGAGAGGTAGACCGTCAGAACATGCTAAATGCTAAAACGCTGACCCAACTGGATAAACAAACCCAGAGCCCTGCCATGTCTGTGGTCGGGCCCAGAATAATGTGTGTATTGAGGTAGAACAGGTGATTTCATTTCCACTACGACTGCCCTCCATCAGTGTTGACATTATGTGCAAAGGTAAATAGTGTGTGATTGAATAAAATCACAAGCGCAGACATTATAGGCCTGGAGAGAATTAGCTGGGCCACTTTGAGCTTTTCAATACCCCTCTGTTCTGGGGTCCTTTCTTGGCTGTCACTACAAATTTGAAGTACAACAAATAATCCATCTCAGTGAAGTGATGATTTCACTTTGTATGGAACTGGTGATTATGAAAAAAAGGTGGGTCACTTATGATTCATAGTTGGAATGCGTCATGCTTCTACTTCACACCAAAGTTTCAGGGAGGTACTGCACTAGGACAGAGTTTGAACTGTACAACTGTATAGGGACAAGTTGACATCAGCATGTGTGGCAGAAACCATTTTCACACGTTCTATAATTATATGTTACAATCCCTGTCAGGAGTTGTAAAGAACGCTTGGATGTAGAGCTAGGACATTGTTCCAGGGGTCAGAGCAGAAGGGAAGGGCAGGGACACAATTGGTGGATGATGTGATGATTCATGCGTAACATCACTGGACTTTGACTGTCCTCTGGCTTTATTTAGAATCATTTATATCTGATATGGATTAGAGGGTGTTCACATTGTCAATGCAGGAGTGTAAAAGGATGATGTCAAAATCCCAAACAAAGACGGTTACCGTGTGAGAGGTTACGTAATATACAGGGTATTTTGTAGTTCATCATTTTTATAAGGAAATAGTGGAAGAGTGGGAGAGTGACTGAAAGAATGGCTGGGGGTGTTTTCAAAATGATGATGGTGTATTTGTAGTGCAAGCCCCCTGTCTGCCTTCACCAATGAACATAACATCATAAACAAACAGGAAATGTTATTTTCATTTGAGAAAAGACAAATTGAGCCTATATGGAAATCCAAGGTGGCCTGTTCATTGTATTTGATTGACCTCTATAGAATGTTTTACATGGACCTATGTAGTTAATTGTTTTGTTTGTTTTTGTTTGTATTGTACTGTATTTTAACAGTGTGCTCATGAAAAAGAGAGTCTGATACTCTCATTGGGCTCTCCCTGTATAAATAAAGATAAATACATTGAAAATATATGTTTGATTCGTGTTGACATATATAGTGTTCTCTTCAAAATAAAATACATTTAAAAATAACAGGTTAACACTGAAAAATAGGATCTAGTTGTTGCCATGTTTAGATATGTTATATTTTGCCCCAATGACTTGGCTCTGCTTCACCTCAGGATTTTCCTGAGGATATCTCCAGTGGGCAACACCTTAACTTCCCTCAGTGTGGTTCATTTCCTGATCTTATAGAGGAAATATCTCCTGCAGCTGTTCTTACACTGGCCACTTATCAAAAATATATTATTTTGAATGGGAACATGACAACATGTGATGTCTTGCGTGACTTGTTTTTAATACATTTACAATGCATATTAAAGGAATTACCTATAAGGTAACTTTTTCTGATGACTATCCTAATGCTGATTTGTTGTTAATTACAAAGAGACTGGACATGATGTACCATTTATTTATGCTATAATTTGTTCTTTTGGCACTCAAGACAATCATCCAGTTAGAAAGCAGAAAGAGGCTCACATGTTTCAAAGCTTCACAGTTTCACAATTTCAGTGCTGAAATCCAGTTGGTTTAAAACTAAAATGCCTCTCTCTGATTTGAATGGTCAGTACCTAAACCCCAGCACTTGCAGTCAATCATTAATCAGTGCTAGTACAGCCTCTGCAGCTCAGTGAGTGAATTTTGAAGATTCTGGAGGTTCTGAGCTTTTACATGAGATATGGCCATACCATATACTGAGAATGAGAAAAAAGATGTGTGTCCTCTATTTGCAAGTTTAGGCACTGGCAACCCAGGTTCAGTACGAGTGCATCACAGACTTTTTCCTAATATTGACAGGAGGAATAAGGGAAATCCCTATGCTCAAAACTTCCAAAAGTCAGGGCATATTGTACCATGGTTACAGTTCCAATATAAGGGTGTGCTACTGCTTCTCATTAGTGGGTGACTTGTACACTCAAGTGCACCACCCAGTAATGACGGAAATTTTTTGAAATACATTTTTGGAATGCTCAAACTAATCCTGATCTTCCTTGCAAAAAGATTTTGCCAGTGTTTTTCCCCAGATACCATGAGTGTGGAAATGATCTGGTTCAAGATGTTTTAAAACCCATGAACCACTTAAGACAATATTTAGTTACCACTTTTGAAACAAACCGTGCTTATAAATCTTAACAAAACCAGGGCTCAATAGGTATTAAAACAGGACAAAATCATTTCTAACTTAGTGTAACATCACTGTATGTATGTGTGGTAGTATAATATGCAGGTCCTGGGAGCACATCATAGCACAATGCCTGGTGTTTACTGTAGATTGGGCTGGTGGTCCTAGTGGTCCCGTGTAGTGGCCGTGTAGTGGCTGTGTTGAGGCAAATCTCAAGAAAGGTTTGCTATGTGTCAGGTACGGTCAGTATGAAGACAGTGTGAATGTGCAAGTGTAACTGTGTATTTAATTGTAGAAAAGTGCCCTGCCCAGCGTGAGTTCGCTTAGACCAGCTCAGAAATTGCTGCTCCCTTGTTCCGGTTTAAATGACTGTAAATGAAAGAACTGGTTATCGAGTGCCATGTCCCTGTCATGGTTTGTTTTGGAGTCAAATTGTTTCCACTGTAAATGTTAAGCACTCAAAATGGTGAATATTGTCAAACTAAACTTAACACAGACCATTTAAAAACCTACATTAAGAGAAATGATAACAAAAAAAAATTAAGACTAACATATGGAATGTTGACACTCTTTTTCAGTATACCGTACTTATCTGCTTCCCTTGGTTAAATGCTTCAATACTGCTAAGGTTAGAAAAAATATCCTCACTCGGTTACATATGGAAGATCAATATTGCCCTAAATCAAACCAAAAGAATGTACCACTCTCTCATCTGAGAATAGCTTAGACAATACATTAAACATAGTAAGAGATTAAAAGACACGCACATGTTGTCAGGACAAGTCATCTTCAAATTATCTCCTAATCAAACGCAACTGTAGCTCTTGCATGTGGTCTTTGATGTCCCTCATTACAACAACAATGTCCCAGCATTTTGGTGAAGATAGCACGCAAGCCTGCATGAGAGGGTGACGGGGGCTTGTACAGTGGGTGCTCATGTTGTCCCAAGCTCTCCCGTGAGGTGCTGTGCTAGAGTGCTGCAGGGGCTGAGGGCTCTGCATGTCTGGGCCTCTCCACCTCCATATACGCAGACTGCACAGCGCCAACTCCTCCAAGAACAGAGCCTGGATCGAATTAATTTCTTTGGGAACAGAGAAATATTGTCAAGATCGTTTAAAGAGCTCAGAGGGATTGGTACTTGGATTTAATAATTGTTGGAGGACACTTATGCAAACAGATAGAAACATGGTGGATCCCCAATAAGTGGTTTATATGGGTGTTAATATAATACACATTGCATTGCATGAATTGAATGATGTAATGGGAGTGACTTTTGGGCTCAATACAATGTACTGTGGTAACACAGACCAAGACCCAAGAATGCTGTGTGCCACATTGCCCTATGAATTTAATCATCCAACATTTCAAAAGTTGGTCTAAAGGAAGGAAATGGCTCTTTTAGGATTCATAAGTCATTTATTTATTATATCAGATTTTATACTCTTGTTTCAGTTACATTTGAAAGGTTTTTGGCTATCTGAGAAAGTAACAAGCTATACCTGGGGTATTGGTGAGTCCTTTGCCTCATTGACTATCATTGGAGAAATTACAAGTACAAAGTTTTTTGTGTTTTTTTTTTTTTTTTTTTTTTACTTTTCCTTTTTCAAATTTACCCTTCTAAAATGTTTCAATTATATTAAAAATGTTTCAAAGCCATTTCAAAGGACTGCAAATTCCAGTTATCCCATAAAACAAACAGGAACGAGCATAACACACTTAGATATGAACTGTTCCATTAGTGAGATGTTTATAGCATCTGCTGTAATTCCACTTCTGTATTTGTAATAGTAAAAATATCAGAGTAGTAAATGAGCCGAAGCAGAACAGTACTGTGGGTGTCCTGGAGGCATATAGACTATTCCCACTTGAATATGAAAGCCATGAAAGGATCTTTTGTGGCAGCACAGTGGTATCCTTACCCTAACATTTAACGTTTTCTTGTGAGATTACTTGGAGGCATGTATGTTAATACATGGTGCCCACAGGGACCCTCCACAGTGGGTAATTGAAAATCTTCTTAACAGGTGAAAAGCAGGATCCATAAGCTACACTTACTATAGAAGGATTTGTCCGCAGCACAAACATGAGCAGTGAAGTGGTGCTGATGTATACCATGGCATTTTATGGTAACCAATCAGAACTATTTAAGTTGGAAAATCAACTGAGAAAAAATCAGTGAGCTTCTCATCAAACTTTAACCACAAGAGAAAATCAAGAAATTATAAATTGTCACTAGATGAAAAATTTTGCCATTATTGCAAGTGAAATTCCATCGCGGGGCTGTATCTAGGGCACTTACTGAACTCCAGTGTCACTAAAATTTATTCTACAACAACTATGATGAGGATAAGATTCTGGTGTGAACATATAAATAATCCATTCCAGTAATATCACTGTTTTTCATTACCTCAAGAGTCAAAAGTGTTTCAGAATTATGTCAATACTATGAAATCCACATCCATTGCATCAATGACCTGAAAGACACACATAAATTTTGTATGATTTTTAGTCCTCTCTGTTAAGGCCAGACATATCATCAAAAACAGTGCAGTCTCAGTTTGAGAAGTAAATACAGCACCTGCAGTGTTGCCAGATGGGAGTGTAAGAATGCAGCGTGGAACAGGTGATCAGATAATCCCCCTATCCCAGCATGAGCCGCCTCGTGCACCAGCAGGACTCTCTCTGATGGAGGTCTGTGCTGGAGAGAGGAGCTCGCCTGACTGAGGAGACATCAACAACATCATTAGAATCACTTAGAACAATACTCAACACCAGAGGAAGCATTATAAAGCAATATCTTGATTGGAAATAGTCAGGGCCTCAGCGTTGCTTGGATATCAGGAGAGGTTGTGTTGGTTGACCTCTCACCTGGTCGTGTCTTGTGTGTTGTCTCCTACACACCTTAAACATCCTCTGACATCCTGCCAGCCCACGTCTCCCCCGGGTTTGTTTCTTTTAGTCTTTGTCATGCATCATACATTTGGACCTCCTCCTGCCTGATGCACACACACACACACACACACACACATTCGTCCTACTGAACCAGTGCCTCTGCAGTGCACGGACTGTCCTGCTGGGGGGATTTACATGACAAGCAGCTGGTCAACAGCGGTGCTCCATTGATAAGGAAATGTTCCTGTCAGGGGAAATGCTGCATTGTTTACTCTAAACAAAGATCACTCACTCAGCCTCTCTGGGACTAGATGGATTACAAGGCTGTTTGCTTAACTTTAAAGATTTTTGTGTATTTCTGTGTAATCCATATGTATGCCAGAGGTTCCACACTTCCTTGAGATTCCATTGTCTTTGTACATGATTGAAGCGATTAGTGCTGTCACTTCAAATAAGTTTGATTCACAAGTGCGTAGCAACTGCAGTGCTTCATGTGCCCGGCCAGCCAAAAGAACATGCTTTGACAAAACGTTTACAAAGACGAGTGGGTCTGAAACCATATCCTGTCTCTGCGATTTCAGATAGGTGTGATTGACAGGTGGATTAACCAATTAGAGAAACCCTTCTGCATCGAACAGAATGTAGGAACGATTGGCTGTTGGTCAGGAAAGTGTTTCATGGTACAAGGAACTACTGTCTTGCTGAAGCTTCATGTGTATAAACAAAGAAAATGAATGTAACTGTGTCTGATTTGGAATTGGGATTTTGGAATATCTATATATCCGCATTTTATTTGTGTTGCTTGTTTGTATTACCAGTCAAGTCGAATCCATGAGTTTTTATTTCAAATATTTGTATAGTAATGTCTGTCTAGCAAGGAAATAGACCATTTTATCCTTATCCTAAGACATTATTGAAATGACACAAAGTGTATCTGATGGAGCCATGCCTCCGAAGTGCCAGAGGCTATAGGTTAGGTGTGCTGGAGCAGCGGAGATGTCACTACTTGATCCGCTGGGTTTTAGGAGGGGAAATGAAAAGTGAAATGATTCTGACTCTCAGGAGAGAGACCGAGCAAACAGAATATTTCATATAAGATTTTATAGAGATTAGATTTTAGGTTTTCTGAGGTTGCTGATAAACAGTAGTGTGTCACGGCATTGTAAATGTATGGAAGCACATGCATTGTCAGTTACTGATTAAAAAAAGAAAGGAAAAAAAATATTTAAAACATATTTATTGAATTGTATGCAGCCCTTGACTCCTCACATTGTCATTCTTGTAAAGCATTGTATTTCTAAGGCAGCATGGCCTTCACACAACCATGCTGGAGAGACACTGGTTTGGAGTATGTTGTATCCATGGCAACTGCCCCAAAGTTAAAGATAGGGATTCTCTGCCAGTGCTAGTCTAGACTGAGAAGAAAGTGTGTACAGTAGGCTGTGCTCAAAGAAGTCTGCAGGCTGCCTGTTTTATGTGCTACATCAGAGTCATGCTAATGCTGCACCCCAGTACCATGGCAACCGACTTTAATGTGGTCCTGATGCAGGGGGCTGGTCAACCCATACAGAACAGGGACCAATGTTTGCATATTGTCTAATATTTTCTTAGAATCAGTATCTATATTTTAGGTCTTTTAATTTAACTATTGTGGGTCTTGTCTTATATTTCCATTATTTTTAGTAAATGTGTTGTTATTATAATGATTATTATTATGAATATCTATACATTAGATTAGACATATTATATACATCAATACATAGTTAAATTACTTTTTGTTTTATTGCATTCAAGACTGGAAACTACATGACAGTTTGAGGCCTAAAGAGGGGTGTGGACAAGCATGTAAAGATGTCCACCTCTACTTCATTAAGTAATTGCATTTATTCAGTTGGAAAAATAGTATGTCTTCTGTAGTGTTATATGGCAGTAGTTATTGGAAAATCTAGACCAAAAGTCCACTTGAAGTTGAAGTCATAAACCTATAATTAATTTTAAAATGTGATGCAAACTACAGGAGGCTTGGTTAGTATGGCATGGCTTCCATTTTATTACATCCATAATATTTGCACTAGCACGTGGTCTGGAATGTCAAGTCTGAAGTAGTTAAAGCCAGTGAGCAATTAACAGTTAATTACCTGAGTGTTTACAGACTCTGTTCTTCGTTTTTTACCACATTACAGCCTGTTATCCCATTCAGCTGCTGAGTACACGATAAGTAATGGCTAATAACTGCCGTACCGTTTGAGGTTCTGATCCTGGCATTCGATTACTGTTCCATCAGCACCGCATGGTTGGTATTTTGGCAGCAGTAGCCATTTTGAAATAATCACATCATTGTCCTGCATCTATGCCATGTCACTCGTCAGTACTGGAGCTCTTCGGGAGTCTGCCAACCAGCCATGAACTCTTAATAACATACAGTATCCCAGCATCCTTTGTGCTAATCCGTGCAGGTATCTCATTAGCGATCTGGTTGTGTTGTGGTATTGGGAGCAGGTGGGCCGCCCGGTGGTGGACGCTGAGTGACGAGGGCTTTGATCTCAAGCCCAAGCCTGCTTTTATCTGTCCTGGTCTGGTTGCATACAAATACATTTTATATTCTCCACCTCAGCTGCACTGCCCGAGCTGACATGTGGCTGTCACCCACTAGGCTCACCTGCAGCCGGGATATGATGAATGAGCTAATGGAAAAGATATGCACATAGGAAATGCATTGTGGTAAGGTCATGTACAGAGACTAAAATGGCACATTAGGTTGTTTCGGGTGAGTCTTATTTGGCTGCATAATAATAACCCAGTGGGCCCAGTCTGTATGTGGTTGATGCTTTTATCTCTCTACAACAAGCAAGTATGAGAAGTGCAATTGTTTAGCTTAACACTTTCAAGTCAAAAGAATTACACAGAAACATTATATAAGTACAACATGTTAGTTTCACTGAATTTAACTTATCCATAAGCACCAAAGGTTTAAACCAACTGGATTTCTGCATAGTTGCTCATGAGAGGCTCATTCTAATTGGATAATTGTTTTGAGAACCAAAACACCAAATAATATTAACCTAACCAACTTGTCCATCATGTCCAGTGTTTTGTAATTCAAAATAAATCAGCATTACAATTTAGTTAAATCTATATTTGATTAGAACATGTTTGCCTCGTATCTGGGCACACAGATGTGTCATGTTTATGGAATGTCAAATTAAAATCTTATATACTGTCCCTTTAATGTATGTTCATCCTTGATGACCATTTGTGCCACAACTGCTGTCTGTCTGTATCTGTCACAGTGTGTCTGATGTTCTGTGTGCATTGTGACTTCAGAAAACATGCTTTTCCCACAAACTCTTCTCACTAGGCACACATGTTACTGCCCTTTATCATAGGCAGCTGTTCTGTCATGCTGCAAGAGGGACAGCTACGGGTTTCATCACTGCACTCAAACATGACACGAGGAATTTCGCAGTGTACTATTCACAATGCAGTGTGCTTCGCCTGTGAACTTTACCTTGGTTTAACACATTTTTGCCCACGCTTGTTTTGGTGTGTGTAATGAATGTCTGCCTAGAGCTGGGTCGGGCAGAGCATGTTCTAATATGAGGCACTTCTCCATGACCTATGACCTCTGTATGCTCACCGCTCTGTAATTACTTTAACCTGAAGAGACTCCGTGGCTCTGCACACTTCAAAAGAGAGCATCCTTCAGCGTGGACACAGCTGTTACTGTAGGAGAGGTGGCCGCATTCTGCTGCCTCACCAGACTTGTGGTCAATACAGAATCTTGTCATTTTTTATCAGTTTAAAAGGTTAGCTCCAACGCAGAGGCAGTCCGCTTCAACATGTAACTGAAAAATGCCTACACAAAGATCAGAGGGCCCATCACAATGACAGTTAAGCATCAAGGACAACCAAAAAATATTTTTACATTCCCTTTGTAAAAAAATTAACTAAAAGTGTTATTCCATGATGTATTGGCAGTAACACCTAGTTTACTAGTGAATCTGGTATCCCTTTTAAATAAATAAATAAAGATCTAGCAATAGACAGAATGTAATTTTTCTCCTCTCTTCTTTCACTGGTTATCTGAAATTTGCTTGTTTGGTTTGGAAGCACCTACCGAGTTTTTTTATTGAGCATGTTTATTCTGTCTGAATGATGCAAATTTGGATATGGTTTCAGAGTAAGATGTAGATAATGAGCAGTACAGGACTGACAAGATGGGGGAAGGAGCAGTAATAAATATCTAAAATAACAGTTGTGTTGTGTAGTAAAATGAAATGGCCTTTCTTGTAATCTCCAGTGACCTTACCTTGAACTTGAAAGCATCATGCATCACATACAGATGTGTGGCATGGCAATGATTACCTCCAACACTGGGTCTGGGCGTAATCACTTGTCACTGTAATCATTCAAATTAAACACATACACATACATGCAGCAATATGGAAACATGAATATGTTATTGCTGTACCTTGGCAGATTTTTATTTTTTTATTTTTAGGCAGTTAGTTATACTAAAATATAGAGTGCCACAAGGATCTGTCCTCAGACCTACTCTTTTTTCAATCTACATGTTTACACTTAGCCAGTTAATTGGGTCTTTTAATATTTCAGAATTTCAATATCAAATAGCATACACTGTTGATTAAGTAAAATCACTTTGTTCTTTATTGCCAACTTGTTTTCAGATAACAATAACTGTGGACTAAGGAAGGCCACCTCGTCTTGATGTCTTATGGCTGAGAGATTCACCTCACATTCATTCTTTCCGGGCCAAGGGTAAATACTTGTTTTGTGTCACAGTAAAGGTCAGAGCGCTTGAGTCAGTAGAGTTAGTGTTTGAATATTCTGCCGGGGCTCAGTTTCCTCAGTGTGACAGCGTTTCAGCAGCACTTTGGCTGATGCACAGCAGGGTTCACAACACAAAGAGCATGTATTCTCCTCGCTCCCTCTCACACTGATTATCACACGCCACTCTGACCTTTAGGGAGACTCACGGGGGAAAGCAAACCAGTGACTCCAGTGATCAGACACCAGGGAGCAGGGTGCTGAGTGTGTAATCAGGGAGAGGCTGTGCAGTGTGCATGGGGCCAGGACGTACCTGCTGGATATCACTGAAAACACATGAGTCTGACACTTCACTTATGTCTTTTTCTATTACAGTCAATTGAGTTTATTTATTTTTCAAAACATACAAAAAGCATATGTGTTAAAGGAGACATTAAAAATCATCATTTATTAGCTTTTGGATTAACTAAGTAGTTTGACCTCATATGTAATTTACTCTGAGTTGTACTTTGACTGATTCATGTTTGAGAAATCCTACATTATCCTTTGTTTAATGCCTGGGTGGTCCAATTCAGATTCAAATTTCCATTTGCACTTATCTAATGTCCCTGCTTCAGTTCTTCACAAAGTTTATATCCATACAGTAGCTCTGCAGTTTAAAATAGGAAATCAAATGACCTGTTTCTATTAATGTGACATTGCAAATCCATATTACAATTGACATAAATACAGCTGAAACCAGAAGTTTACATACACTATATAAAAAGACACATGTCCTTTTTATTCTCAATGTCTGGCATGAAATCAGACTAAACTTTTATTATTATTGGAGAAAACAGAGAACATGCAGACTCCCCACATATAGGTCTCAGTCTTTGAAAAAAAAACCTAAAGAAATAAAAGAACTCAAAAATACCTAGGAGCTTCTGTCAGACAAATTCTGGCAGCCATCACAATAATACAATAAAGTCCACTATAATACATTTTTTCTGTTCACAGCTTTTTTTTTTTCATCATTTTCCAGTCATTTTATTAGTTGTCCTGATAGAACGGAGTAGTTTGAAACTGACAGCGATAGTTTCCTTCCATATGCACGGGCAAGCCATTACTCTTGGTTGAAGTAAATGCTTTTATAGAAGAAACTGGATCCTAAATCCCTGCATCTCAATTACACTGCAGCTCTAAATCTTTACTGATAGTGGTACATTTATTTTGCTGTTTCCTCAAGAAGAATCCAAAACAGATGTACAGAAACTCCAGTCCTGGCGTAACAAGGCCCAGTGATTAGACTAAGGACCATGAATGTCAACATGAGGGCGGCAAAAGAGCACTTAGTATTCACTGAGAGACATGAATGAAGAGGATGTGATGAGAACTCAAGCCAAGAGAAGTTGATGAGATAGTAAGTATGCAAAGGTGCCAGATCATAGTAAGAGGATGGGAAAAAGGCCCACTGATAACTGTAGATAGTGACTGAAAACCATGTTGAATATACACATTCAATTTCCATGCATTCAATCAAACTAATATAATATATATGCTTTGTATTAAATTGGAAAATAAGATATGTTTTTACATTGTAAATCTATCCTCAGTGTGATATTGCTTGATATCCAACGTCCAAAGTTTATAGTCAACTTTGTTTATTACCTTACCTTCTGTCTTAATTGAGCCAATCCAACTTATATCACAATGCTGCTTTTCAATTTCCCTGAATTCATTTTGGTTGATGTTGTTGAAGTCTTAACTAGCAAAGCAGGAGATTATCCAAGAAACTATCTTGTTCTTATCAGACAGTCATGGCTCAGGAGGACACAACTGAAGTACATCCTCTGCACGCTATAGTGTTTGCTATGAACTGCATGCAAGGTCTAATTACTTTCACTCCAAGACCTTAGACTGGACATGCTAATGTGGGCTCCCTTGAGGCTAAGCATGACAAGGTCAATAGTTCATTCTTCATCCAAAAGAATCGGAATTTGTATTTAAATCACTGGTGTTCTGTTTTCAGTTATGTTAAAAAGTGCTTTCTAAATACTGTGACAAATGACAGTGGTAGTAGTTTAGTAGCACAGTTTAGTAATGATTTCATATCTATATATACTTACTACATCTTGAATGTTGTTGTTTACATGAGAGAACATTACTACCCTCTTTTCCAGAGCTGTATATGGAAATTAACAATGAGAGGATCATTACTATACAAGTTAGACCTCTGCAGATCTCTGCAGACTCTACCTGTTTCATTAAAAGCAGTTGGACTTATTAGAAACTAAAAATGTTACACAGGTGTGCTCAGAAATGTTCAAACTATGTCTGGTGATAGTTTCCATTCTTAACAATCTGGGGAAATTTGCAACATAGTGATTTCTTACCACTGGCAGACAGATAAGCTTGTTAAAAGGATTCATAAAACAAACGTGAATGGAACAAAAGTATTATGTATTTGATGAGGGAACAATGTTACAACATGATTAAAAGCTCAAAAGTCAATGTTGGCATGATCCCATGTCCCATTTAAAAGAAATCAGACAATGGACACACCGACCAAAGCTTTGTATACTGCACAGACCTGCAGAGGAGGAGTGTCCCATGTGTGGTTGATGTTTACACCTATCGTGCTCTGTTAATTACCTACATGTCCCACAGGCCCTGGCCCATCTCCCCAGTGATAAGTGCTAATAAAACAAGCATATTTCATGAGCGGATCTTATCGTATAATCATCTTAATTGCAGGGTAGCTTTGAGGATTACCTGCACTGTCTGCGGTGAGGCCTAATCTCTGCTCTTCCAAACAACAGGCAGACAAATGTAAAACAGTGGCTGATAATAAGAGCCAGGGCATCTTCTCGGCACGGAAACCAAGTGACTGCTGGGAAAAGCTGTGTTGTGCTGTGGAGGGAATAGGGGTATTTCACTTAGATGTGTGTGATTTCTGAGGGGCAGATGCACGCCATTTGTTGCATCTGGTTTTCCCCTACACCACCAGCCTCAATGAGCTGAAAATAATTAAAGTTACAATATTATAGAAGAAACTGCTATTTATATATCTACCACAGAAATGTATATGACTGAATAAAGAAGAGACGAAGACATAACCATAAGGTAATAGGTATGTTACCACTGAGTGGTAGCTCCTTCTGTTGCCCTCCCCAGATTGACATGTCATTGCCATTCTGCAACTACAGCTTCTCTGAAGTTCAAACACATTCATATATGGATGAACTACAAACTGATGGTAGGAGGTTACATCTGAAACAAGCTGCCAGCTATCAATACGCTATATTCACAATGAAACGCTGAACTCTGATTCAGCTATAGAATATATTCTGTTTAGTGATTGGAAGAGCTGACTGACTCCCATAGACAGTCAATCACATTGTGAGGACAGAGTAATAGCTATAATACTTTATAAACCGACAAGGTGAACAAATAAGAAAAAAAAAATCTTATAATGGTGACATAATATAAGATACACTTGTTTTAGCAGCACAAAATATGCCAAATGATTCCTATATAAAATGCTCCGAATGATAAATAACAATCAGGAATCTGACTCTTGTAGCCATTAAAAAAAACCTTTGAAATCTTTGAAAAAAACTGGATCGCCAATCACTACAATGGTGTGTGGTGTGGTTTTAGTCTCAATCTTGCAGCACTGTTTCAGGTGCATTCACTGTATAATCCAGGACCTAAAGACTTGTACTGCAGCTCTTCTGACATGACACACATCTGAACTGGACTTTTCATTAGAATCAGTTGAATCAGACACAAGTCAGTCTCAAACTAATCATCTGCATACGTCAGTATACTTGTGCATGCCACAGTGTTGGCTTTTATCATGATGTTTTACAGACAGGCTCATCTCTTTATAATACTCCCCTTTTATCACTCTTACTAAGAGTCGTTAGTCAGAGGATCCGTGCATTTTGCCAGCGATGACTGTATGTTAGATATACTGAGGTTGTGACACACGTCATATATCATATTTTCTATCACTTTCTGTTTCCTTTTTGTGCATCTGCTTCTCATCAGGCCAATATTAGCACTTGATTTGTTACAGGCCTCTGCTGGTCTCCATTTAAGATCCTCAATGAAAGGACGATCACCAGCTTATCAGGGGGAAAGATGGCTCTCATGCAGCTCATGATTAAACATGTGTGATTTTTTTTGCAAACTGCTGATGAAGTGTCTGTTCTCTGCAAAAAGGAAGACATAGAAGATTGTACAGGAAATGGAAAGGGTATTTAATTTGCTCATTGGCTCATTGTATTGTCTATGGCATTGACATTATTTCGTCTCAATTCATCCTTTATTTTATACTCAAAACATCCATGAACTTTCCCTCTGATGTACTCTTCCATAAATAGTCACCCCTTACCTGGTCAGACAGAACCACAAGCTTTGATAAGAAGATGAATGGATCTGGAACCATATCCCCAATTCCAGAGGGCGTGATTGACTGGCAAATTATAATATAATATGAAAATAACACAGAGGACTGAGAAAGAGCACAGATTTCTGCAGAATCAACAATTGAAGCACCAAACTCTTATTTATCTCTGGTAAAAGAAGTTATATATTTTGTTCTGCGATCATTTTTGAGAGAAGATGTCTTCTGAATTTGAGAGACACATGATACAAATTAGTGTCTGTGGTTGGACCGTCCCAAGTTAGAACGTATTTTTTTACACTTCTCGACTCTTTTGGATTATAACAGAATGTAGAAGGGACTGGCTGGTTAGGCAAAGATTACGGATTACTGTTTGTATACTGAACATCAAACCACTGATGCACAAAATAACTTTTATAATGGAGGATCCACAACCTGCTTGTCTTCAGAGAGATGTCATTAAACACCTATCTTACATTTGCCTCTCCACTGACCTGGTGGTGTCTACATGGAGATAGATAAGTTTATTGTCAGACTGTGGAACATTCTAGGCAAGACAATAGCATTTCCATGGAGACAAGCATGTGGCAAACTCTGCATTAGAAAATATACATAGTGCACCTTTAACTTAATGGTGTTTCAGTTTCAGTTTGACTTGATTTACCATTTTCCTGAGAGAAACGGTCATGTCTGGGAGAATATTGGATCTCTGGTTTAGCTCTAGTTTTAACCATACATTCTTGTAAAACCAACATTTACACCAAATACCATCCATTTGATATACCAAAACAATAGATTACACCAGAATGATTCAATGTAAACCATACATAAATAAGCTT